>JBBMKD010000096.1:6037599-6052826 GCA_037834095.1 Argya squamiceps | reverse complement strand
CTGCACTGGTCTGCATTGGTCTGCATTGCGCTGCACTGGGCTGCATTGGGCTGCACTGGACTGCACTGGGCTGCACTGGACTGCACTGGACTGCATTGGACTGCAGTGCAGCAGAGCCTGGGGACAGAGCAGACACTGCAGGTCTGAGATGTGCCCTGAGCCTCCTCCCCTCGCGTATTTCTCTGACGATCTCACACAGAACTCCGGGGCTCTGTTTCACCCCGCAGGGCGTTTAAAGCTTGGCTCTGATTTACTCTCCTGGAGGAGTTTAGAAACCCGGCTGGGCTCAGCTTGGCTCTGCTTTCTCCTGAATGTTGGTGGCACAATCTCTGCTCTGGAGCAGCTCCTCACTCCTCTGCCAGGTCCAAAGGGCAGAGTGAGAGGCAGACAGGTGGGGTTTAAATCTCTTTTCATGCCAGGAAAAAAGATGCTGTGGAACCTTGTGTCTGAATGGGGTGAGGTCAGGAAAAAAATAACCTGGAAATAAGAGACACTTTTAAACAAGAGCAGAGCTCTGGAGCAAATTCCTGAGGGGACACAGCTGGAATTCACCATCCCTTCATTTCCAGCTGTTCACCACAGGCTGGGCAGGGCCATGGCCTGGGCTGTGCTGGGGTGAGGAACTGGGATCTCAGCCCTGACTGGAACAGGATTTAGGTACAGAACTTGCTGCAGCTTTTGAAAAACCCATTAGGTGATAAAACTTGGTTGCTGTCTCTCCTGCTTTATCCCCAGCCCCAGCTCCATCAAATCGCATTGGTTTTCTGCTGCAAAATCCAGATACCTCCACGTGAGACAGATTCCCTGTCAATACCTGACAGGCCAAGGCAGAGAACAATTTACATGAAGGAAAGAGAGGTGGGATTGAGCGGTGCTGGAGGGATAATGCAGCACTTTCCAATCACTTCAAGGTTTTTCCTTCCCCTGCCCTGTTTTCCCTGCCTCTCTGGTGATTTAGGACATGGATTTTTGCTCCTTGCCATCCTGTATTTATGTCTCTGTGCTGCTGGTGATCTACAAAGCAAGGAATTACATTCCTGCTGGAATTACAATTCCTGAAACTTCCCCGACCTCTGAGTGACCTGGGATAGGGGAGGGCTCCAACCCAAATCTGGGATTCCCTTCCCTGGAGAGCAAATAAAGGAGGGCTGGCTCTGAAATCCAGGCTGGCTGAGCTGCTGGGGTATTTGCACCCCTGATCCACAGCACAACCCCTCCCCTCGTGCTGGGAGCTTTTCTCCCCCACAGGGTGCCAAACCTTCTCCCTGTCCATCCAAAGGCAAGGACCTGTAAAAGGCAATTCAATTTCACAGGCCATAAACTTATACATCACTTCTTGCATTTCTCCCCTTTTTGTTTACGGTTTCTGAAAAATCTCTAAGCCTGCAATCTATATTTATTTATTTATTTATTTATTTATTTATTTTTATTTGTTTTGGTTTGTTTTTTATTTTTTTTTCCTCTGAACACCCATAATGCAAAGCTGGGTCCCAACCACTTGTTCACTGAGGAAAACTGCAGCAAAAACTGGCTGAGTTTGCAGCATGGCTTTGAGGAGATGGGTGGCAGGCAGGGAATTTGGGCTCTGTTCCCATCAGAGGCAGCTCATGGATACAGGCAGAGGGAGCAGCCTTGGGAATCCTCTTCTCATCAATTTTTATCACTGCTCAGTAACTCCCTGAGCCATCCAGCAGCAAAAATGTTGTGTTTGAAGCAGTGGCTTTGTCTGTAGGAAGTGGTGGCTTTGAGAAAATCCAGATTTTCTCTCCTTTCCTCAGCCAGGGCTGTCGTTTTCCCTTTGAGCAGCTCCCGTTTGCTCTTCTCTGTGCATCAACCAGCCCCAGATTAAACACAGGCAAACACGGTGACATTTCAGAGAGATGCAAATGGAATAACTCATTTTGCCATCTGGACACAAGCCCCAGCTCTAACAGGTCCGTGTGACTCTGTGCTTTGCTCGTATCATTACTCTTCACCTCTGCCCATAAACCTCCACCTAGAAAATAATGTAATTTAATTAGGCTGTGGAACGAGGCTGCCGCCCGTCACACTCGGTTAAACCAGAGCAGTTGGTAAATCCCATTGTCATTGGGGCTGCAAATAACAAATGTTCCATCAGCAGCCCCATCCTGGGTGCTTTGGGAGAGGAGCTGCAGGGCCCTGGTTCCATGCCTGAGGTGTTTTGGCTTTCTGAAATTCTTTTCCCAGGGAATTTTCTGTAAACAGGAGAAATGTTTTTGTAGCTGTACCTTTGTTATTCATTCCTTTCCCTAGGAGGGACTTCTTGATGTCCCTCTGCTCTGACCAATGTGAGTGAAGAGGTTTGTCTTTGTGTCACCAATCAAACTGGTCTGTGTAAAATAGTATAAAAGGGAGACACATCCCAAAAATAAAGGAGTCATTTTCAGCCTTCTGAAGTCAATCTGTGTCGTTGTGGTGTAAAACAGGGTCAGTCTGCAGGGTCCAACAAAGGTTCCATTAACAGCCTCATTGTGGGTGCTTTGGGAGAGGGGCTGCAGGGCACGGGTGGGACTTTGGGGACAGCAGTGGGAGCCAAGGCCAAGGAGGGGGACACAGACCCCAAAGCCATGGCAGGAATTCCTGATAGAATTCCTGTGGAAATGCAGAGCAAGGAGACAACGCCGTGGTCTGGGAAAGGCACAGAAGGAGGGAGATCACAGCAGCCCTGGAATGTCCCTCCTGTGTCCCCTGGCGTCCTGGGGAGGAGCCACCAGGTGACCCGAGGGCAGAGCAGGGGACAGCCCCCAGCAGCTCGGAGATTTTGGGTTTCAGACACACCCAGACAATTCTGACACGGGGAACACAAAGCTCTGAGTGAGCAGGACACTCCCTGCAGCCTCCACCACACATTCTGCTTTGTGCTCCTCCACTCTCCATCTTCTCCATCCTCACCCAGCACTCCCAGGTTTGCTTTTGGAGTTCTCCACCTCTCCCAGTTTCCCCACGACCTGCAGGGCCATGGCAGCTACACCAAAACTGCAGCAGGACCACAGCTGGGTCATCCTTTCCCTTCAGTGTTCCCACACCATGAAAAAAGAGAAAGCAAAATCCTAAGGACACCTGAACCTTGTGGGGGAAAAAAACCCCAACCCAGAACACAAATAAAGTCATCTTGGTTTGAAGTTCACAAATATTTTGGAAGGCAAGTGGATGGGAAGAGTTTAGCCTGCACACACTTATTTGTCATGCAGCCTGACTGCTGCTTTTCGACGTGCTTTGATCCTCTGCAGTTTTTTTGGCCCAGGCATTAGATAATGCTTTAGAAGCCATTAGAAAAAAATGGTGACAATTGAAATGCTTTGAAAAATGACAGTTTGATAGTCTAATAATAGCCCCTACACTGATCTGGAGCAGGTTTTCTGTTCTGTTTTTTTGTGATATTCATTATGTACAGTGCATTTCAAAACGTCCCTTTCCTCCCCAGTAAATAATTTAACCCTTTCCCGACCTGGAAATGTGGAACACAGATGGAGATCTGTGCGGATTTCCAGAGGTGTGTGCTCCATGAAGAGCTGCTGGAGGGTGCTGTGATGCTGAGAGAAGGAGGGATGGAGAGGATGACAATATCTGTGTTCTTGGACCATGCAGAGTGAGGGACCATTCCTGCAGGCTCTCCAGGAAGGTTTTCCATCAGCAGAAAACACATCTCGGGGAGTGAGGTGGCGAGGAGCTCGCATTTCATTGCGAGAGCTTGTTTTTGCAAGATGTTATTTGGCAGCGATAAATGAGCAACTTTCAAGCCTCAGAAGTGATTAATTTCTCACTGGAGCTGTCTCTGAGCCTGTCACAGCCTGACAATCCTGACATAAGTGTCATTTATAATGTCACAAGTCTATTCCCCATAAATGTCATTACACAATTACTCCGAGGATGAGGAGAGCTTCACCGGGGGAAGAGCGTCTGGTATTAAGTCAATTACAGATCTTAATGTTATTGTTGGGTTGTCCCCCCTCATACAATTACTTTGTGTCTCACTCGTTCATTTTGTGCAAATTAGCAATTATTTATTGCAGTGATAGCACCAGGTAGGGCTGGTGCCACCAGAGCTCAGGCACAGCCCCCTCCGGGGCTGATCTCCCGTGAGGATGAGGAGCTTTGGTGAGGATGAGGAGCTTTGGTGAGGATGGAGAGCTTTGACACGGAGCCCCTCTCCCCCAGCTCCTCTCTGCCCCTCTCTGGACGGCCCCACCATCTGGGGGAGGTGATAAATCCTGCCTGGGCTTTGATAATGAGGGCTGCTTTAATGAGGGGGCTTTTTGTGCCGCTGAACAAAAGCGGCTCCCTCTCGTCAGAGGGACAGAGGAGTTCAGCGAATTCCCCCGTGCTGCACCTCAATTATGCCTTAAAATTGGCATCAACGGAGCCTTCATTTAGTTCTAACAGGCTTTTCATCCTCCTTGGCCCAGGCACAAACAATTGCCGGGCTCGGTGCAGGGGGAGATTTGGATTTGTTACACCCCCAAGGTGTGGAGAGGGAGCTGGGGAGGAGCAGGGGCTGGGCACTGCCAGGTCTCCATCTCTCCCGGGGTACTGTGGGACCTGAGCCCGTGGTTTGATTGGAGATCACTCAAATCCAGCTCCATTTCTGAGCTGGAATGGAGCTGGGAATGGGCAGAGATCGGTTCTGGCTTTGGCAGAGAGCAGCACTGTGGCACCACAGTCTGACTCACAGACACGGAAATGTGGAAACAGGCCAGGAATTTCCATGATAATCCTCCAGATTTGCACCAAGACAAACTGAGATGAGGATCAGGCCTTTTAAATTGCTCCCTTTGCCTGTTTGCTATTCTGGGAAGCTATTGTTCTCAAAGGGACATCTTTAAAGCAAAAGCTGGTAGAATAATTTATTTGCGAATAATTTATTCAGTGATTGATGGGAAAAGCTGCTGAATAAATAATTCACTGAATGCTAATGGAACATCAGAGATGGTCGAATAATGAAAATGTTTATTTGCAAATAATTTATTCAAAGAAAAATGCTGAAACGTATCGGCTCAATTATTCGTGGTGAATAATCCAGTCACTCAGGCAGCCCGGTGTGACACGGCAGAGCTGCCTTTCCCAGCCAAGGGAGGGCTCCAGGTACACCAGCCCTGTTTGCTCTCATCTGCTCTCCAGGAGATGAGGAGGGCTTGGGTGAGGAACTCTGTCACCAGATGGACACGAGAAAACCACACTCACCCGTCAGGTTGTGAAACGAGGAAGAAGAAGGAAGTTTATTTTGGGATCTCGACTTTATATAGTCTTTGGAATTTGATCAGGGATTGGGGGACGAGGTTAACACTTCTCTGACCTCACTGATCAACCCAGAAGTCCATCAATTTGTCCTTGCCCCTGGAAAGGAATGTATTACTTACCAAACATCACTCTTTGTTTATATTACAATGCCTGAGAAAGCTTCAATACAGAACGTGAATATCAGAAGGCTAAAAATTAGGCTGAACTCCTCAAACTGAGCTCAGACTAAAGGCTCTGCTCGTGATGGGAGTTTTGCATCACCAGCCTCTCCCACCCCTCATTTATTGTCAATAACAGCAGCTCAAATCCAGAATCCTCTCTGAGCTTTGCACAGTTTATAAAGGCAGGGACTGCGGAGAGAGTCCTGATCATGGGATTATGGAATGTCCTGAGCTGGGAAGGAGCCCCAGGGAGCAGAGTCCAGCCCCTGTCCCTGCACAGACACCCCAAAATCCCACCCTGGGCACCCCTGCATTGGTGTCCAGGCTCTCCTGCAGCTCTGTGCCCATTCCCTGGGCAGTGCCCAGCAACCTCTGGGGGAAGAACCTTTGCCCAATGTCCACCCCAAAAGCCCAAGGCTTCACCCCCGGGGTGACATTTTAGACACAAACTCTGGAAACTTCACTTCCAAACCTGCAGCAAAAGGAAATAAATCCAGCAGAACTTTTGTCACTGATGTTTGGAGGGCCCAGGCTCGGGGGGCCCAGGCAGGGACCCCACACGGGGCAGGTCCTGCAGGTCCTCAGCTGTTCCATTTGCCAGAGGAGACCTTTCCTGCTTCCCTGCAGCTGTACACTGGGGCTCAGGTGCTCCTGGAAAATTGAAGTGATTTTGTGATGATACTGGAGCTAATACCAGAAAAATCTAAATTACATTTTAAAAGGAATCTACCCTTTTATCTTTTAACCTTAGGCCTCTCCCTCTCATGCAGAAAAATCAATCTTGACTAATCTACTGACCAAGTAAAAGTGAAAAGGGGAACCCATATAATCATGTACTTTATCTTCTTTAAATATTTTTTTTACAGAAGAGGAACTCATATAAACACCTACTTTATCTTCTTTAAGATGTGTTTTACAGAGAAGCTCAGCAAAACATCCAAAGCTTCCTCATGGCTCTTAGGAGAAAACCCCATTGTCCTGAAAGAATCCATCACAACCCCTGAGGGAGTCTGGGGAGGAGCAGGAGCAAATCCCTCCCAGCTCACGGGGTGTTCCGGGGAACTCCTGCTCACAGCTCTGCCTTCCCTGGCCCCGGGGTTCCCAACGCCTGCCTGGACACACAGCTGCAGGAGTGGGCAACTGGGGGTCAGTGGGAGCCAGGGGCACGTGGGCTGCTGGGCTTTGGGATCAGCTGCAGGAAAAGCTGTTCCCACCACTTTATTCCTTTATTATTTTTCTGTTTCAAATGGCTGGCACTCATGGCAGGAAAAGGTCCTTCAGCAGAATCCCTCTGAGCATCCACTGGGACATGGGACATGGGAAGGAGCCACTGTGGGACACCAGGGCAAGGAAAGCTCTGCTCAGACCCCTTCTTTCAGAAATCCCCTCTTTTCCTCAGTTATTTTTCCTATTTCTCCCCTCCAGTGGCTTTGCTTTGGGCAGGGTTTGTAGCCAGGGCAAACACAACCCCTGGCAGTGGAGCTCTGGGCACTCTGCTCTCCCTGGGTGGGGAGGGGAGCTCTGGGACAATTAAAAGCTTTGCCTTTTATTTCTAGAAGTTTTCCAGACTTCTGATCAGACATTGATCAGGCCTGGGGGCAGGTTTAGAGTTGTTGCATCTCTCGTCCAAAACGTTCTGCTTGTGCCTGGCTGAAAGCCAAGCCCTGACTTTCCATGAACAGCTCAGGGCTGCGGTCCCGGGGCAGCTCAGCTCACCCGGCCCATCCCTCACGCCTTTATCTTCTTGTTTTCCCCCTTTCCTGCCGTGCTCCGGGGGACGAGGGGACGTTTCCAGGAGCAGGAGCAGTAAATCACGGGCTGTGTGTGCATAATCCGGGTGTGTGGCCGGAATGCCAACGAGGGGGGATGGCAGGAGAGACCCTGGAGCTCTCTGGGACGAGGGGCAGCAGAAAAAGAGCTTTTCCCTTGGTGCTGGGGGGACTTCTGCTCCTCTGAGGGGCTGAACTCCCCATCCATGGGGCAGAGGGAGCAGGCAGAGGTCAGAGCCTGCACAGGGAGGGCTGCAGAGCTCCCCGGGGAGATGAGCTCAGCTCAGAGGAAAAGTTTGGCAGGGCAGGAGTAATCAATAACCCCCTGGGGATGATGTGAGGATGTGATCACAGGGCTGGAACCATCAGTGGCTGAGCTGCAGAGCCTTCAGCTCTGCTGGCTCTGGGCTGGAGGGGCTGCTGAGCTCCCAGTGCCCTGCCAGGGCTCTGATCCCGGGGGTGCTGCAGCCCTGGAGAGGCACAGGGGGGACCTGGGGCTGAGCTTTGTCCCCACAGGGGGGACCTGGGGCTGAGCTTTGGCCCCACAGGGGGGACCTGGGGCTGAGATTTGTCCCCACAGGAGGGAGCTGGGGCTGAGATTTGGCTCACACAGGAGGGAGCTGGGGCTGAGATCTGGCCCCACACTGCCCCAAGAACCTGCAGCAAACTGGATTTTGGGGCCACATCTCCATCCTCCTCACGCTGCCCTACCTGGATCTAAAAATATCAGAGCTGTGCTAAGGACATGCTATTACACCTCCTTTGTGATCACACCCAGCCACAGCAGAACCAGCTCAGAGCTGGTTTATTCTCCGAGTTTCTGGCTGTATTAGCACTGTCAGAATCCCTGATGTATCACCTTGCAGGGAGTCTAAAAGCTTGTCAGTGCCTTACTTTGCATTTTTGTTCTGGGTTCAAAAGCTGAAGGCACAGCTGAACTGGAATCTTTTCTCTGGGCTGCTGAAAGAAACGTAAGAGAAATCCCATTTTTAAAAAGTATGAAAGGACCATAAAAATAAGCTTTTCACTAAGCTGATCAAGTCGGGCTCTGTATAGCAAAAAGGATTCAGAATGAGTAGCTGATAATACAGGCTTTGGTTTGTGGGGAATGAATTAGAGATGGTATTTGAAAGGACTATTTCATTTAGGTGTTTTGGTGGCATAAACCCAGCTACTACAGTTAGAGTGCAGCAAGCTTAAATATTAGTTAAAAGTTAATTCATATTTTTAGCATATAATTTCTAATTAACTGGCTGTAGTTATCTTGTTAAATGTCAATTAAATCCGGGAGCATTTCTCACAGGTTTCCTGTATTCATAAAATGTAATTATACAGCCATTGCTCATGTTGCCTTTATTATTGGGATAATCTACAGCTAAATATATCTCTTACATACTAATTATACATCACTCAGTGCTGTATTGATAATCAGTAATTGATTTAGCACAAGCAATTGTCATGTTACCTCTCAAAATGTCAACCTGATGCATTTGGAATTAAAACTTCTGGACACAACTTGAGGCTGGGGCTGAGATGTGCTGCCAGGAGGGTTCCTGGGCAGGGGGGCCTGGGCAGCTCCTGCTCAGGGGCTGGGATGGGGCTCCCGGGGTGCCCAGGATTTGTGGGCTCTGCTGCTGAGAAATGAGGACAAACTGGGCTGGGAAAGAATTGGGCACAAAAATAAGGGAAGAGGCAGGAGCATTTATCCCCCAAACAATTTATCCCCAAAAGTCCTTCTGTTGAAATCACAGAAATCCCGGGATGGTTTGGGGTTGGAGGGACCTGAAAAATCAGCTCATCCCAGCCCTGCCATGGCAGGGACACCTCCCACTGTCCCAGGGTGCCCCAGTCTGGCCTTGGGCACTGCCAGGGATCCAGGGGCAGCCCCAGCTGCTCTGGGCACCCTGTGCCAGGGCCTGCCCACCCTCATAGGGAGAAATTCCTGCCCAACATCCCACCCAAATTTCCCTGCTTTCAGTTTAAGGCCATTCCCTTTGTCCCATCCCAACCTGCCCGTGTTAAAATTCACTCTCCCTCTTCCCCATCATCCACTGAGGGATGTCCATCCTTTCTGAATTCCCTTTGTGTTTTTGTGCTGGTGCCAGAACAAAGGGCAAGGCTTGGGGTTCTCCTCATGGGACACAATTTCTCCTTCTCCCAGCTGTGTTCCAATTCCTCCTCCCAGCTGTGCTCTCCTGTGGGCAGGGCTCAGGGCTGGGCTGGCTTTGCAGCCTTGTCTTGTCACGTCCTGCCCAGCTCCACGCTGACCTCCCCTGCTCAGGCAGCATTAATTACAGCTCAACAATTAGCAGGAAGTACCTGAAACCCCAATTAACTGTGATCCATAACTGTGGTGGTCCAAATGAAAAAAGGGAGGGGAAAAAAAAAAACCAGAAAAAGAAAAAAAAAGCAAACCACCAAAGAGAAGCTGAAAAAGACTTAATTAGATTTGCACATTTGCTGCCCAGCAGTACCTTGGAGCAAATATTCCCAGTCTCTCCCAGTCTCTGGTCTGAGGCAGCTCCTCCCTCCCCCCTCGCTGTCTGGGTGACATCTCCTGCTCCATCAGAGTGATTTGGAGTTTGGACCCTGTCCCTTGCCAGCTCTGGACGTGTCTGTGTTGATGTTGATGTTATCCAAACAATGATCTCCCCTTCCCCTGTCACTTTGCATCACCCTCTGCTCAGCCTCAGCAAACGACCAGCAGCCTCTGCCTTTTCCCCCTTTGTGCTTCCCCCTCTTGCTGGGAGTGGTATTTAAATTAAACCACGAGTTGTGCTCCTTTCCCTTCGCTCCCCCGTTTCCTGAGGCAACCAATTTCATAGATCTGGGAAATGGAATCAATATGAAGGTGGATTGTCCTTATGAGACCCTCTTAATATCCCAGGAGAGCAGGCTGGGTACTGCAGGATTAAGGGAAGGGAAAATTACTGAGGGCAGGGCTCTTTGGAGGGCTGTTCGTGTGCACATGGTGGACAAATACTGAGATGTGGAAAACAGGATCCAGGGGTTTGCGTGGCTTTAATTGAAACCATTTGTAATCCTCATTCTCTTAAATGACACTTTTTATCTTCCTTGGGATCACATGGTGGGTTCTGCTGCACGCTGGGTTCATAAAATATACAAAAATTCCGTGTTCTTTGGAGAAAATTCATTTTGAGTGATGGGGCGGGGATGGCAATTCAAGTAATAACTGTGAGTGATATAAAAATGAACCCATTCTTCAGAGTGTTCAAGCTCTGCAGAGCTCTGTGGCCACCACCAGCTCATTTCCATTTTGCATGAAAACAAATTCTCCAAAACTCAATGAAAGACTCGCTTATTTCTGAGTGACTTTTGTTATTGACTCACTGGGGACAAAGTTTTCTGGCTCTCTCAGAGCGAGTGAGGGAATGTGTTTGCTCACAATCATCCCTTGGTGCTGCTGGTTTTATAACCAGAGTTCATTAGAAATGAAAACTTAATTGAATTATGTCGGTTGGCCTTGGGGGAGCAGTCAGGAGGAGCAGAAATTCTCTTTCTGAGGGGACAATTCTGCTTCTCCCTGAGCTGGGGGATCTCCCCCTGCCCAGTCCCTCTCCAGGGACGTTCCCAGCTCTTGGTTCCTCCCATTTTTCTGTCGATTCTCTCTTTGCATTCTCTTGGCCTCCCCTTTTCGACCTCAAGTTTTTCTTTTTCCACTGCCAAACAGCTCCAGGAGCTGAGCTGGCCCTGCTGCAGTGCTGGAATCTCCCTCCTGCCAGGGCTGGCTGTCCCTGTGCTGTCCCTTGGTGTCACCAGCCGGGGGATGGACTCTCCTCCCCTCCGCTCTGCCATCTCCTCCTCAGGAATGTTGATCCAGAACGAGCAGCAGATCCCAATTTCCTGCACAGTCCTCAGCACTGGGGGTTTGCTGTGCTCTCAGTGGAACTCTTTGCAGCTTCCTCGTGGTGAGAGTGGGAAGCAGGAGCACCCTGAGTCGTGATGAGCCTCCTCATTAGCTGCAATTAAAATTCTGCCCTCGTTTCCTTTCAAAGTGCTCCAATATTCCTGCAGGAGGCCTTTCCCCAGGGCAGGGCTCTCCCCCTGCAGCAGAAATCTGGAATCCAGGTGGGAAAGGAGAAAAAGGAGCTTGGCCAGGCCTGGAGGGAAGGGGAATTGGAGACAAGGGCTTGGAATAGGAAGAGCAAAGAACAGCCAGGGTGAAGATGATGAAGATCAAGTATCCAAGATTAGAGCTCAAGGAGTTCTCTCTCTGTAGCATGTGGTGGAATTTTACCCAATTTGCAGTCTTGGCATTTGCCTTTCTATTTTTTTTTTTTTTTAATATATGCCCATACATTTACCAAATTCTAGAAAGAGAAAAAACAAAAAAAGGAACTGGAAGTTACACGGATTCAGTGTGCGTAACAAAAACGTGATGCCACATATTCCCTGTGAACATTTCAGGATAAAAAGGCAGAGAGAAATCAGATAAATGCATCAAAAGGAGTCAGCTGTCTGCCAAAGCTTGTTTTAAATATCAAATTAGAATATAATGGTATGCACAGTTTCCATACCAAATCAGGAGTTTATTGGCAGGGACGGGAAGGTGACGCAGCTCCGAGTCCTCCCACACCCCTGGCTGAGGGATGGAAGAGTGCTGAATGGAATAAAAGTGATTTTGGGACCAAATGCAGGCTGACATGGGCATTCCTGAGTGCTGAATGGAATAAAAGTGATTTGGGGACCAAGTGCAGGCTGAGATGGACATTCCTGAGGTGCAGACAGGGGAGTGGCTCCTCGGGGTGCTGGTGGCTTTTGTCACTCCCAGGTGACATGTCCGAGCCATGGGCTGGCCCTGCCTCTGCCTCTGTGCCTCTGGCCGGGGGCAGAGGGTTTGGATCAGCCCCAGGGTGTTTATTTGGGGTCTCCTGGCAGCCCTGAACCCCTGGTCTGATGTCAGTGATTGCCCAGAAATGCTGAATTTGTTCCCTCAGCAGTGAGGAGTGTCAGGGCAGATGAGACAGTTCAGATATCCCATATTCACATGCCAGATATCCCATATTGCTGTTTTTAGGTAAAAATGCAGTAAGGGAACACCCCTGGGAGCAGGGATTGGGTGAATATTGCTGATTCTGGAACCAGCACAACCCAAAGTTTGGGGCTCCACCTGGGCCTGTGCCTTGGGCAGGGAGGGAAACCCAAGAGCACCAAATTAAACAGAAATGACCCAGAGGGATGTGCCTGTCACCAGGAGCTGGGGCCACCCTCCCAGTGCTCTGGGGGTGTCCCCTGGTGGGACATCCCTGGTGACACCACAGGGTGGGGTTTGTGCCCAGCAGACAAAGATGAGCAGCCTGAGTGGTGATTTCTGAGAGTGAGGAGACAATTCCCATGGAAGAGGCAATTTCCAGGGGTTCCCAGCACCAACCCTGCTTTAGGTGCAGTTCAAGGCTGCAGCTCCTTTGGACAGGGAGGGGAAAGATGAAGAAAATTGAAATATTTCTTTGCAGGCTGAAGATGTATTGCTGTAATATTTCTGCTGCTCTGCTCTCTGTTCCCTGCTGGCAGCCCCAGCTCCCCAGTAGCTCTGGGCTGTCTGTCAGAGCCTCTCTCCCTCACACACAGAATATTTGTTAACTCCAACGATTGGAGGCAAACAGGGAGGTGCTGTGCTGGAGAAGGGTTTTTCAGATAACTGCCTGAGGCACCAGACATTTTGGAATCAAAATCTGGAAAACAGAGTCATTATTTCTGTTGTTTTAGTGCCTGCTTTTACTCTCTCTCTTATTGACAAATGTTCCTTAACCCATCTTGCTGTGGGTGGTTTTCTTCACATTTGCACTTTACAGAGCTGTTAAAAAAGGGAAGAAGAAAGAAAAAGACTTTATTTAACCATCTTGGCAGCGTGTCCCCCTTTGTGCTCCCTCACCCTTTGCTGTCTCTTTTTTGACTTCTGCTCTGTGGGCAGAGGCTCTGAAGCTGCAGCTTTTCCTGGGAGATGGGAGTGGGAAGTGTCTGGGACAAAGAGGGGTAGGAGGGGAATTTCTCTTCATCTCCCTCTGGCAAAAATGCCAAAGAAATCCCAGTGCTCACCTTGCTGCCACCTCGAGGTGCACAAATCTCCTCCCTGGAGGAATTTTTCAGCTTTGGGAAGGGCTCCACAGGGCAGGGGAGACTCACCTGTCACCAGAGGACACGGAAGAACCACACTCAGCCATCAGGTTGTGAAATGAGAAAGAAGAAGGAAGTTTATTTTGGGATCTTGACTTATATAGTCTTTGGAATTTGATCAGGGATTGGGGGACGAGGTTAACACCTCTCTGACCCCAGTGGTCAACCCATAAGTCCATCAATTTGTCCTTGCTCCTGGAAAGGAACGTATCATTTACCAAACATCAGTCTTTGTTTATTTTACAATGTGTAAGAAAGCTCCAGTAGAAATGTAAAACATCACAAGGCTGAAAAATCAGGGCGACACCATCCCTGGGAGTGCCCAGAGGTGTGACACTCCATGGTGTGGGCTGGCAGGGCCAAAGGTTGGACTCAATGATCTTGGAGTTCTTTTTTTCAGTCCATCCCTTCCAGCCTTGATGGTTCCATGATTCATCCCCGTGGGGCTGTGATTTTAGTGACATCCCAGGGCTCAGGTCAGGGCCCTGGGGGCTGTTAAAGCAAAGCACTCAGCCTGTGCTCCTCACAGGGGGTGGAAAACACAGACCAAGAGAATAAAACACTGTAAAAAAAAACAGGGAGGGAAATAAAGAGGAGGTGACAGAGCTGGGACTGCACAAGTCCTTGGTGCCAATGACCTCGGGGGGTCTCAGGTGCCTGGAAGGAATTCATGGTTATTCACGGGCATAATGGAAATAAAATAATTTAAAAAAATAACAAAAGGCTGGGATGAGGCTCAGAGGAGCAGGAAATGTTTCCGTCCAGCAGCACAGTGAGAGCAGCAGTGATAACCTGCTCCTGCTGGAGCTGAGATCCCTCTGTGAGGGACACAAATCACAGGGAGGATGTGTGTGAGCTCGGGGTGTGTGTATGGATCTGTGTGAGCTCAGGGTGCGTGTGCTGCTGCTGGGGACAGGGACAGAGAGCTCAGATCTGTCTGTGAGCCCCAAAAATCACAGGGACGATGTGTGTGAGCGCGGGGTGTGCGTGTGCTGCTGATGGGGACAGTGACAGTGACACAGAGCACTCCCGGGACCAGCTCTCCTCCCCTGAAGAGCAGGTCCCGAGGACGGAGAGCTTTTCTGGCAGAGTGAACATTTTTCAGCGGCTCTCCTGGGGAGGCACAGCAGAGTTTTTGGTTAGACACAGCCAAGTTTTTGGTCAGACACAGCCAAGTTTTTGGTCAGACACAGCCGAGGTTTTGGTCAGACACAGCCAAGGTTTTGGTCACACACAGCCGAGTTTTTGGTTTTGGTTAGACACAGCCAAGTTTTTGGCTAGACACAGCCAAGTTTTTGGTTAGACAGCCGAGGTTTTGGTTAGACAGCCCAGGTTTTGGCTAGACAGCAGAGATTTTGGTTGGGACACAAGCCGAGGTTTTGGTTAGGACACAGCCGAGATTTTGGTTAGCCGAGGTTTTGGTTAGACACAGCCGAGGTTTTGGTCACACACAGCCGAGTTTTTGGTTAGACAGACGAGGTTTTGGTTAGACAGCCCAGGTTTTGGTAAGTGGAGGTTTTGGTTAGACAGCAGGGATTTTGATTAGACAGCAGAGATTTTGGTTAGCAGAGATTTTGGTTAGACAGCCGAGTTTTTGGTTAGACAGCAGGGATTTTGGTTAGACAGCCCAGTTTTTGGTTAGACAGCAGGGATTTTGGTTAGACAGCCGAGTTTTTGGTTAGACAGCAGAGATTTTGGTTAGACAGCCCAGTTTTTGGTTAGACAGCAGGGATTTTGGCTGGGACACAGCCGAGGTTTTGGTTAGACAGCCGAGGTTTGGTTAGACAGCAGAAGTTTTGGTTAGCAGAGATTTTGGTTAGACAGCAGAGGTTTTGGTTAGACAGCCCAGGTTTTGGTTAGACAGCCGAGGTTTGGGTTAGCAGAGATTTTGGTTAGACAGCCG
>JBBMKD010000096.1:5994651-6005862 GCA_037834095.1 Argya squamiceps | reverse complement strand
CCTGCTCTGCCAGCTCCTCCTCTGAAACACAACTGCCCCAAAATCCTGCTCTGCCAGCTCCTCCTCTGAAACACAACAACTGCCCCAAAATCCTGCTCTGCCAGCTCCTCCTCTGAAACACAACTGCCCCAAAATCCTGCTCTGCCAGCTCCTCCTCTGAAACATAACAATTTCCCCCAAATCCTGCTCTGCCAGCTCCTCCTCTGAAACACAACTGCCCCAAAATCCTGCTCTGCCAGCTCCTCCCCAGCCTCTGAAACACAACAATTTCCCCAAAATCCTGCTCTGCCAGCTCCTCCTCTGAAACACAACAATTTCCCCAAAATCCTGCTCTGCCAGCTCCTCCTCTGAAACACAACAATTTCCCCAAAATTCTGCTCTGGCAGCCCCTGCCTCCCTCATGCACAGGATGGTGTTGCTCACAGGCAGGAGCTGACTCATGGTGAGGTTTTTAAAGCCCTCAAAGCACGTGGAATTGTGGAGTTGTGTCCTGTGAGACCCAGCAAAGGCTGCAGTGACAGAGCCCTGAGCTCCCCCCACACAGCAGGGACACACACACAGCTGGGCTGCTCTGCTCCTCCTCCTCCTCTTCCTCCTGCACATCTGCAGCCTTCACCTGCTGCACAGAGCCGACCCCTCCCTCCCTGCTCGGGATTTCGGCCTCTTTGGGTGGATCCTGGACAGGTTTGGGTGGGAAAGGACCTTAAATCCCACCCAGTGCCACCCCTGCCATGGCAGAGATACCTCCCACTGCCCCAGGGTGCTCCAAACCCCCTCCAGCCTGGCCTGGGACACTCCAGGGATGGGGAACCCATGGAATAACCTGTGCCAGGGCCTCCCCACCCTCCCAGGGAGAATTCCTGCCCAATATCCCATTTAAATCTTCCCCACAATGCTGGGCTGGAGAAGGGACCACTGGTGAATGACACTGCAATTATCTCCAAGCCTTTATGGAAAAACTCTGTAAAAGAGATAAAAGCAGGGCGTGAAGCCTCAGCGAAGCAAAAGGGAATTTTAGCACATGCTTTAAAAGGCCTGGAATTTCAAATGGAGCCTGTAAAAGTTAAATTGCTCTGAATAGCAACGCCGTCTGTCCAAATTTAGCTGGGCTGTCTGAGCCCACAGCAAGTGCTCACGGATCCAAACAACGGCTCCTCCCCACTCTGGGGAGAGTTAATGTCTCGGGTTGGAAGAGAAAGGGGGATGTTTAAGGTTCCTCCCAACCCAACCCATTCCACGATTCTGTCACTTCACTCCTGTCGTAATAGGACACGAAATAAGGATGTTTGACTCCAGTCAGGAGGCAGCAGAAATCAGAAGTTTATTTACAATTCATTCAGCCCTTTTATAACATGCTGTTGGTTATTGGTGCATAGGGCTGACACCTCTCCCATTGGCTCAGGAACAGAAATAGCAAACAACTCCTGTTGTTATGGGAAAGGAATATTGGTTACACATGTTTTTTGGGAAAAAGAAAACCTGTTGAAAAGTTTCCCTGGGACAAGCTCAGCAATTCTCAGGCTCAGAAAATATCAGGTGCACACGCTCCCATTTCCATTTTCCCCTTTTCACCAGCACAGTTTCCCCTGCAGTTGGTGCAGGATGTTCAGGGCTCCATCAGAGCTCTCTGCTCCTCTGGGATCTGCAGCAGGGGAATTTTCCCCTCTGCCCCAGAGGTGCAGGGATGGGGCAGCAGCAGCCCCAAAGCCCAGCCCTGGGCCGGATCTGCCCCTGGGCTGTGACTGTGCAGGAGCCTCAGCCTGTCCCTCCCAGCTCTCCTCGATCAGGAGCTGCCACAAAAACAAAAGCTCACTGGAAAAAAAAAAAAAAAAAGCAGATTTCCTGCCATTTGTGAAAATTAACTCCCCTAATTAACTTACACGTAGAAACGCACTTAGAATGAAGACATTAAGTTGATTATCTAGAAAATTGCTACCTTGGTACACTCCCTAATGCCACCTCTAAATATGCCAGGAATGAAATTGCTCCTGTGGCATTGCTGTGCCACTGCAATCGAGTGCTCATTGATGGAAAACACCATTTCCCTTTTTTTTGGGCTAAATTTAACCTTTCATTCCAGCCAGTGGCAGCAGCTGAGCCTGCTGCAACCTTTCAGGGAGAGAGAGAGAAAACTCCTCTGAAAATCCCTCTGAAAACCCCTCTGAAAATCCTTCCCTGCTCTAAAATGAGCCCCCCAAGCCCTGGGTGCTGCCCAGGGTGCAGAAATCAGCCTGGGGCTCCTGTGCTTGGGGTCAGTGGGCAAGGAGACACTGCTGATGCACGTGAGGAAATGCTGGAGAAGTTTTGGGATCCTGAGGAGCTGCTGCCTCCCCCCAGCCAGCCTGAAGTGGGAATCCTTGCCAGGAATAAATGGAATAATCTGAGACAGCCAGCCCCCAGCAGCAGCAGCAGTCAGGAATTCTGCATCCCACACCAAGGGATGTGGCATTTCCTGGCCCTGAGGGTGCTCACGGGCAGCTCAGGGGCAATAAAATTATTGCAGAGTGTGGAATGTGCTCACAAGCTTCAGGTGGGGCAAGAAAATTTATATTTAATGCCAACAGAGCTCTGTGAGGAGGGAGGGATCAGAGTTTGCACCATGGACCAAAGGAAAGCAGCCCAAAATTCCCCCCAGAGCTCCTGGTCACACTTTGCAGTGGGGGCTGTGGCTGAAAGGCCAGAACTCAATTAAACAGAAAGGCAGATTTAGGCTTTAATTTGCACAAGGTTGATCTGTGATTATTGGAGAAGGGGGTGCTATGGGCCAGGTCCAGTTCTGATCCTTTTAAAATGAAGGCTTGATTAACAGCACAATTTCTTTTGGCTTTAATGAATGCAGGGATTGCAAAGTGTTTACAGAAGGGCTCTAACTTCATTTAACTTTCACTGCAGAATGTCTGTCTGTCCCCATAAAAAGAAAAGAATTCCAGACAGATCTGATTTCTGGGCAGAGCTGTCATCACATAAAATGTCATCGTGTGGTTCCAGGACAGAATGGATGAGCTCTCTTAATTTACTGGATCCTCCAGCCTGTATTAATTGCTGTCTGTTAAGAATTACAGTATTTCAACCCCTCCATTAGCAAACTTCAAGATGTTTTATTATTATTATTTGGCAATTAGCTGCTGCAATTATCTCCCTAAACACTGTTTGAATGGGTTCCCTGTGCTCCCGGGGCTTTTCTCACATCCAGGGAGGCAGAGGGAAGGATCCTTCACAAAACCTCCCCTGTTCTGTCTGCTGGCAGCTCTGCTGGGCCAGAGGGGTGAATTCCCCTGAGGTGCTTCTGTGTTCTCTTTGGTTTTTCCATTCCACCAAAACTTCCTTAACCAAAAGTCGAGATTATTAAGTTTAAGTTAAATCTAAACTCGAGCTTTATAAATTTTAAGTGACAATAAATCTATATCCTATTAATTTAAAGTTTTATTGCACGCAGGCTTTATTAAGTTAATATAATTTAAGATTCTTCTTGCTGAAATTTATTCATATTGAGTTTAAGTATTGCTTAATTTTAAAATTATCCCACGTTTTGTTAAAATATGCTTATTGGTTGTTTTTTTCTTAGAAATGAGAACCTGAAACAAGAACCTGTGAGGTTCAGCCTTGCTGCTGGGGGAAGGTGCTGCTGTGCTGAGCTCCAGGGGAGATCTCAGCTCTGCCAGGGCTCAGCAGCTGCGAGCACAGGGAGAGAATTTCCCTCTGCTCACCAGGAGAATTGAGGTGACAGGGTCCCTGTTGATAGCCTCAACAAAACCCCAACAAAACCACAAAAAACCCAATGAAACCACAAAAAACCCAACAAAACCACAAAAAAAAACCCCAACAAAACCAAAAAAACACCCAACGAAACCACAAAAAACCTCCAACAAAACCACAAAAAAAAGCCAGACAAAAGCAGGAATTCCTCACTAGGGCAGATGGGAAATATTTTCATCTCTTCACCTCCCCAGTTTGATAAAGATCCACCCTCACTCAAACTCATCCACTCCAACTATTTATCTTTTTCCCTTCAGTTCTCCACTGGGTGAATTCCCAACCCCGAGTGCTGCAGCACATCTGCTGCTCTCCATGCCTCACTCCTCCCTGATATTCCTCCTTTATCACTAAATATTCTGCTATCAAGACTCCAGCACTTATCTCCCTCCAGGATTTGAGAGCGCTGGAACACGGAGTTCCTTTGTGTGAGAGGAGACACTTAACCTTTCCAACGAGAGGAGCTGCTTTTAATCATTCCCTCTGATTTGCACGTACAGAGCGTGAAGCCTGAACCCCACACACATCCCAGGCTTTTGGTGATTTTTTTTTTTGCTGGTTTTGTTGGGTTTTGTTGGGGGTTTTTTTTGTGGTTTTGTGGGGTTTTTTGTGGGTTTGTTGGTGGTTTTTTTGTGGTTTTGTTGGGGTTTGGGTTTTTTTTGTGGTTTTGCTGGGGCTTTTTGGGGTTTTTTGTGATTTTATTGGGGGTTTTTTGTGGTTTTGTTGGGTTTTATTGTGGTTTTTTTGTGTGGTTTTGTTGGGTTTTTTTGTGGTTTTGTAGAGGTTTTTTGTGTTTTTGTTGGGGATTTTTTTGTGGTTTTATTGGAGTTTTTTGTGGTTTTGTTGGGTTTTTTTGGTGGTTTTGTTCTGTGTTTTTGCTTTTGTTTTTTTTTTTCCAGCGCTGCATTTACAGGCCACTTGTCTCCATTCGAAGTTGGAAACTGGGATTTTTGCTGCAAAGAAGTGCTCAATCCATCAGCAGAGCCCTGCAACGTGCTCCAGATGAAATAAATGATGGCAAACCCACTTTGGATGGGATGCGGAGAAGGGGAGGAGGGGGGAGAGCAATTTGTTTAATGGATTTTATTGATTTAGAGATTAAAATACTCCGGGGGTTTAGATCCCTTGTTTTTGCACTGCAAAATCACAATCACTTACAGGGTCTTTGTGGAAATTCAGAAATTAAATGGAGCTCAATCCCAGGCAGCTGCAAGCAGAGGGGTCCTTGAGGGACCTTTGCAGGGCTTGACAAACCTTCCTGGGATGGTTTTTTTTCCCTGATATCCAATCTAACCCTCCCTGGCCCAACCTGGGTCCTTTTCCTCTATTCCTGTCACTTTTCCATGAGAAGGGACGTCCCCCTTTGATGCCAGGGCTGCAGGAATTGGGGTTTGGATGCTGCTCCCTGACCCCTCCTTGTTCCAGAAAATTGCCCTGAACAGCAGCATCCAAATTTATCTGTCACTGCCAATGTTTGTGGCTCAGACCCTTCTGTGCTCCCTTTTCTCCTCCTGGAAAAGTGGGGATAATTGCAGCAGCACTGTGACATTTCTGCCTGAAAAGCTGTGCACACGTGGAAAATGCAGAGGAGGGTTATTATGTGGCTTATTTACACAGGAGAGGATTCCCAAAAGAGGAGGAAAAAAACCCCACATGAATGCCTTGCTTGGATTTGTAACGAGCTGATTGCACTCTGAGCATTCCAAGTGAGTGTCAGTGACAGGATGAGATCCAGCACTAAATTCCCCCTGCCTGGAAAAAGTTCAGAATAAAGGGACCAAGGCAATCGATTTATTTCCTTTTTTTTTCCAGAGCTCTTTGCAGCTCCTGCCCCCTTCCTTCATGTGAGATCACAGAATTCCCCTGCCCTGCAGACAGTGGGATCCTGGGAGAGACAACCTGGATGAAAAGCGAGGGGAAGGGTTGCATCTGTCCTGTTAATGGTGTTGTGTTCCCTGTGTGGTCATCAAAAGTTGCCACTGCCTGTTCCCACCTGCTTTGTTCTCTGTTTCTGGGCCCAGCACATCCAACCTGCAGCCACAGGGGCTGAGAATTCCCAGTTACTTCCCTTTAAAAGCAGAGAGGCTCCTCAGTGTTCCTCAGTGGGTCAGGAACAGTTAATTCCCAGTTACTTCCCTTTAAAATCCCAGTTACTTCCCTCTAAAAGCAGAGGTTCCTCAGTGGGCAGCAGGATCCCACCTCTGTTATTTAGTAACACCCAAATAATACAAATTTAAAGGAATTTCAAGTGCTTGAGAAGCCCAGAATAACCTCCAAGAGCAGTGAGGGAAAAGGGGCTGCAGATCCCGGAGAGGGGTCACAGCTCCCCAGCCCAGCATGGCACAAATGGAGATTATTTACAGGAGTGTGCAGTGCCAGCACAAGGGGATGGTTCCAAAGTGCCAGAGAGTGGGAATAGATGGGAGATTGGGCAGGAATTCTCCCTGGGAGGGTGGAGAGGCCCTGGCAGAGGTTTTTCCATGTGTTCCCCATCCCTGCAGTGTCCCAGGCCAGGCTGGACGGGGTTTGGAGCAGCCTGGGGCAGGGGAAGGTGTCCCTGCCAGGGCAGGGGTGGCACTGGATGGGATTTCAACTCCTTCCAACCCCAAACCACTCAGGGATTCTCTGATTCTCTGATTCCTTTTGTCCCACTGCAGTTTTTTTGGCAAGGTGAGACCATTTGGCTGCGGGAGTGACAACTTTATATTTAAGTCAGGGGCAAATTTATCACCTCCTTGTATGCTATGCATCAAACATTAAAGGAAAACCAAGATTTATTCATTTCAGGTTGTTCTGCAGAGCTTGGGGCCAGCAGGTGCAGCTGAGCTGGGCTGGTGGCTGCTGAACATCCCAGGATTTTGCTGGAGGGAGCAGGGGATGCACACATTAGGAGCAGTTTTATTGCTTTGCACTCGTAGCCAGCACTTCACCTGCACCGTTTGCATTGCAATAAATTTTTCATCTTGGGTTTATCTTCTGGAGGAGCGAGGTCTGAGGGAGGTAAAGTTGCCTCTCCAAAGGGCTGCATGTTTTTTTAAACAGAGGCACTTTAAGCTGTTAGTCAGGAAAGGTGAATTTTAGATCTGTCTTTGCTGGTGACCTACAGCAGCTGCTTCCTTTCATCTGTGAAATCCAACTCGGGACTGCCAAAATCTCCAGCAGTAGCTGAGGACTCCCCTGCCAGGTGAGAATTTGTCCCAAATCCTTTAGGGGAAGGGAGGGGAAGGGTGAATCCATCACTGCAGTTTGTTCTTAGCTCACCCAGACCCCTCTGAGGCTGCACCCACAGTTTGATATTCTGAATAAACACACAGGGACACAGCCTGGATCCTCCAGCTCAGCTGCCAGAACAACCCGAGTTCACTCTGCTCCTGCAGCAGCTCTGTGGGGGTTTGGTGTGGCTGGGCCAGAGAAAACCCTCTTTGCCTCTCTGGGAGCCCAGAACTGATCCCAGCTGCCCCAAAGGGCAACACAGACATTCCCTGTGCAGGTGAAGGATTCATCCCAGCCCAGGGCAGCAGAGAATTCCCTGTGCAGGATGAAGGATTCCTCCAGAACCCAAGAGAGCAGAGAATTCCCTGTGCAGGTGAAGGGTTTCTCCCAACCCAGGGCAGAAATTGAGCCTGGATCAGCCCTGGATCAGTCCCACCTTCCAGGCAGGGTCACTGCTGGCTGCAGCCCCACACAGAGAAATGGAACCTCTCAGTGCTGAGCCCAGGAATGAGCCCTGAACCCTGATCAGTGAATGAATCAGGGTCTAATTCAGGTTCTAATTCAGGTTCTAACTCACCCTGTGCCCCTGAAGCACCAGGGGATTTCAGCCCAAGCTCCAGGCTCTGCTGAGAGCACTGAGCAGTGGTTGCTGAATCCTCCAGATGTCTTTCTCACACTTGGAATGCACCTCCTCTCCTTCCCCTGCTTGAACCAGAGATGTACTTACACATCTCATTTACATAGTGCATTAAATATTGAAGATTTGCTCAAATGGTCTCCTATTTTCCCGGCCAAAAAAAACCCCAAGAAATGGTTGTTTTCCCTCCACAGCACTGAAAACACAGGATCACTCCAAGTGATCTGTTGTGCACAACCTTGCAATTACCTGAGAGCTGAACAATGCCTGTGAGGAAAGGGACTGGACTGGGCAGGTTGAGCCTGCCTGCTTCAAATTTGGCTGGAACAGCCCAAAGCAGCAGAGGCTCCTTTTATGTCCGACAGATGGGAGGCAGAGGAGGAGCCTCACAGTTCCTTGTTTCCATTCCTGCAGTTCCTGGTAATGTGATCCCGGTTTTTGCATTTCATTAGTGATGCACAACCTGCTGGAGGTGGCACGGGGAGCTGGCAGAGCTGGGGCTGGATTCCAGAGCTCTGGGGACCTGCAGATCCATCCTGTGAAATCCCAAAGAATTCCCCTGTCCATCCCTGGCAGTGCCAGGGCCAGGCTGGGACTGATGCCTTGGGAAGGCAGAGCTGGAACAGAGACTGGACAGAGCCAGAGAATAAAGAAGATATTAATTAAAAGGCCTTTAAGGTACACCTTGGACAGGACAAGAGCCTGGCCAGGGCTACACCCAAGGTGGACCCAAAATAGACCCAAAGTGGACCCAAAATGGTCACAAAATGGTCACAAAATGGTCACAAAAATTGCTGAAGCCTGACATTTTTATCAGTTTTGGGTCCATTTGCAAATTGGGGTTTAATTTAAGGCATTGGAGCAGCCTGGGATGGTGGAAGGTGTCCCTGCCCTGGGACTGGGCTGGGCTGGGCTTTAAGGTCCCTGCCAGCCCAATCCAAGCAGTGATGGGGTACAAATGTCCTTAATTCCATGAAAAGGCACCGTGGCAGTGGGGCAGGAGGTGTGAGGAGGGTGAATCCATCAGGGCTGTCCCGGAGCAGAGCAGGGTGGGGTGAGGCTGCTGCAGAGCAACAAGAGGGAGGGGAAAGGGCTCCAGAGCCACTGGAGAGCCCTTACAAACCATTTTGCTCTTTCAGTCATTAATTTTTTATGAAGTTTAATAGGCCTGCAGCCTAGAGACCTGCCTGGGTGTTGATTAGCTTCATATTTTCTCTCATTAATGTAGAATCTGATTAGCCCCCGTTACAAGCATTTCATCTGATCTGGCAAAGAGCATTGTTCTGATAGCAGGAATTACAAGTTTACTTCCTTGCAGGAGACAAAGCCTGTGCCTGCTGAGAGCCCCACACCTCCAGGCCTCCTTCCAGCAGGATTTGTGGCCAGGGGCTGGGGATGTTTAAATCTGGGGGAGGCTCAGGACCCCTCCTGCCTGTTCCAGTGGGATTTGGTTTTGGGCAGCCTCAGCTTGGAGCAGAGGTGACACAGAGGTGACACAGAGGTGTGCTGCTGTTGTACACCACAACAACACTGACTTCAGAAGGCTGAAAATGACTCCTTTGTTTTTGGGATGTGTCTCCCTTTTATACTATTTCACACAGACCAGTTGGATTGGTGACACAAAGACAAACCTCTTCACTCACATTGGTCAGACCAGAGGGACATCAGGAAGTCCCTCCTAGGGAAAGGAATGAAAACAAAGTTACAACTACAAAAACATTTCTCTTGTTTACAGAAATTTCCCTGGGAAAGGAATTTCAGAAAACCAAAACATTTCAAGCACGAAACCAGGGCTGCAGAGCTGTTGGTGACCTGGGCTGCCCAAAGCCACCATCCTGCACCCCAAGGCCTGCCCAGGAGCCAGCACCACTGTGCCACTCCATAAACAGAGAAATACATAAAATTAACCCATCCTCATGCCCAGCTCTGCTGCAGCCCTGCCTCTGCCCTCCCTTGGTGCAAAGGAAAAGGAGGTTTATGAATGAGCTGAGCAATCCCAGCTAATGGCTGGAGCTGCAAACCACCCCTGGCTGCTCCCAGGGGAATCATATCTCAGCAGCCTGGAGGAGCCTTCTCCCTCCTGCCACGTTATGGATGTCCCCAGTTCTGGGGATTTCAGGGCTCCAGAGCAGCATTAAGGGAGATTGCCCGGGTCGTTATTAATTATGCAGATTCTCCATCTTCTTCTGTCAGAACATGGGAGTTAAATAAACACAAATGGATCAAACTGCTGTGCAAAAGGAACTTTATGTTAATACAGCACCGGGGCTGGCTGGGGGTGGCTGTGCCGTCAATCTCTGGGCGTGGCAGCACTCAGGTGACATGTGATGACACATTTGGGTGTGTCATCCAGGTGCTGGGATGGGAAAGGACTTTTATGGCACCCCAGAGGGCACTGGCACTGGTGTGGGCATGAAACCCACCCCTGGCTGCTTGGCCTGAAGGGTTTCTGCTTGGATTTGACAAATAATTCTGAGGGAAGTGACCTCAGAGGGAGCTGGGGACATCAAGGGCAGTCCTGCTCCCATGGCTTCTGTTCAGAGATTGGAGTTTGGCCAGCTGGGCTCATTTCACTCAGGAACGGGGATTTGCAGGAGCTGAGAAGGTGAGAGGGACCCCAAAATCCCAGGGCTCAGTGTGAGAGGTCACCCTGTGCCCAGTGTCCCTTTGGTGGTGTCCAGTGTCCCTCTGGTCCCTGCTCACCCAGCTCTGGAGCCGGGGGCTGAACCTGGGGTGTTCTGCCCATCAAACACTAAAGCCCTGGGGTTTTTTGGGGCAAAAAAGCTGTTTCTGCCTGGCTGGGAGCTCTGTCCCAGCTGCAGGAGGGCAGAGAGTGATGCTGGTCGGGAGGAAATCCTCCAGCAGCACACGGGGAGGAGCAGAGCAGAGTCAGGGGCAGCGGCAGAGCTGTCCAAGGAGCTGCCACTGCCCAGCAGGGTGAGGGAACAGCAGAGTGGACACTCCTGCCTCAAATCTGCCTCCTCTGCAGCCTTGCACAAGGCAGGCAGCTCTGCTGTAGCCTATTTATCTCCCTCAGCTCGTGGCAAGGCACCCTGTGCCTGCTCTGCCAAGCAAGCTGGGTGTCAAATCACTCCAGATGTGCATAATTCAAGCTGGCACGGGAACTGATGGCTTTTGCATTGGACATGTTTATTTTCTTCTTGCAAGGCTTAAGCATGTCATTTGCTGTCACACATGCCCTTGTGAAATCTTGGCAAGAAATCAATTTGATTCCCAATGTCAAGCAGCTTTCTTTAATGTCTCCAGATAAGGTTTGTGTGCTGCAGGAGTTATGGATGCACCACCTGGGGTCAACAGCACAGAGCTCCCAGGGAAAGCCTCGTGCACAAGATTTCAAGGAAATCTCTGCAGAATTGTTGCTTCTTCCCCAGCTCCCCCAGAAATGGACATTTGTCACTTCCCAGAGGGATGTGTGACACTGAGCCCCACTGGGGCAGGGCACACGGGGGTTTGTGGGGTCCTTGTGCACCAGTCAGGGCTGGGTTGGGCAAAATCCCTCAGGCTCTGAGCTGTCCTGGGCCAGGAATTCTGTTCTCCTTCCTTCCTTCCTTCCTTCCTTCCTTCCTTCCTTCCTTCCTTCCTTCCTT
>JBBMKD010000096.1:5974686-5985182 GCA_037834095.1 Argya squamiceps | reverse complement strand
TCTGCTCTGCCCAATGTGAGTGAAGAGGTTTGTCTTTGTGTCACCAATCCAACTGGTCTGTGTGAAATAGTATAAAAAAGAGACACATCCCAGAAATAAAGGAGTCATTTTCAGCCCTCTGAATTTGGAGTCTGTGTCGCTGTGGTGTAAAACAGCCCCAGGATAACTCACCCACAGCCAGCCTGGCACCTTCCCACCCACCCCTCTGCAGGGGTGCCTCCCTCAGCGATAAAGAACCTTCCCCAGGAGGGAGCCAGAGGGGAAATGCCACCACAAACTGCTGAGAGCAGGGGAAATTCTCCCTGCCCTTTCCTGCCATTGGTGGGCTGTGTCACTGAACGACACAAAAGAACCACACTCACCTGTCAGGGTGAGAAGTGAGCAGAGAAAGAGGAAGTTTATTATGATTTGGGGTTTATATAAGATTTGGAATTTGTTCAGGGATTGAGGGACGAGAGTAACACCTCTCTGACCCCAGTGGTCAATGCAGAAGTCTATTCATTTGAAAGGAATGCATATTTACAACATATCAGTCTTTGTTTTTGTTCGAGTGTGAGAAAACTCCAGTAAAAATATGAAAACAATCAGAAAGTGAAAAATCAGGGTGACAGGGCTGTAAAACCCCCGAGCCCAGGGCACGTTCCAGGCCTGCTCCTTGCAGCAGGGAAGGCTGAGCTGCTTTGGGGTGGAAGTGGCAGCAGGTCAGGGGCTGCCTGCTGCTCCCTGCACTGACACTCCTGTCATTTGCATCAGGAAATTCTGCTGATTTCAGGGAGCCTTTCCCAGCACGGATTATTTGACACCCAGACTGTGTGTTAGGGAATAAATTATTTTGTTCTGCTCCTAACTGATCACAGTCATGAATTCTGATTTGCTGACACCCGAGTCCCAAACAAAAGCACAGAACCTTGTCTAATAGTGCTGTGAAAAGGGATATTCAGGAAATATTAACAAGTTTCATATGGTAATTTATGTAAATAGAAACCATAACTCAGTTGAAAAGATTCAGTTGAATGTATAGAAAGAGTCTGAGAGCCAAGGTTCTCATGACAAAACATAAATTGAGACTTAGTCTTTACAACCCAAATGTTGTGCTTGCTGCTACAGAACAAAGAAGGGAAAAGCAGAAGCTTCGTTTTAATTAAAAAGTGAAACATTTCCCAGTTTGGAGTTTAGGATCTGCAGTGGGGCACTTTTCCAGGATTGTGAACAGAGACTTTAAATCAGCATCTCTGTAGGAAAAAACCTTGCAGCTCCCATGGCCCTGGGCAGGGACACCCCCCTGGTGACACAGGGACACCTCCCACTGTCCCAGGCTGCTCCCGGCCCTGTCCAGCCTGGCCTGGGACACTGCCAGGGATGGGGCAGCCACAGCTCCTCTGTGCACCCTGTGCCAGGGCCTGCCCACCCTCACAGGGAAGGATTTCTTCTTGACACCCAGCAAACTTCTCTCTTTCAGTTTAAGGCATTTCCCATCAGTCCATGCCCTTGTGGGGAATCCCTCTGCAGATTTCTTGGAATCCTTTTAGGAACTGGGGTGTCCTTTAGGAACTGGGATCTCCTTTGGGCTCTGGGATCCCCCTTAGGCTCTGGGGTCACATTTAGCCTCTGGGATCCCCTTTAGGACCTGTACTCCCCTTTAGCCCCTGGGATCAGCCACTCCTACCCCAGCAGACACCCCAGGTCCTGGTGATCTCCTGGTGCAGACCCAAGTGAAGACCCTTTGAGTTTTCCTTGCTCCTGGATCCCTCCATTCAGGGATTCCCAACCTTCCCAGAGCCAGCCCCTCCATCCCCAGCCTGAGCCTTGCAAAGACCATGTATTTTAATTAAAGACTTTAATTAGTCTGCCCATAATCTGTCAGAGCTCTCATGCTGAGGCATAATTAATGTCTTACCTCCACCTTGCAACTTCCACTATGTGTGTGAGCCTTCCAAATAAATCTGCTCTCGTGTTTGAAGGGACAGAACAATAACAGCACTTGGCACTTCCTCCTGCTGGAATAACTGAGCTGTGCATTTATCAAGGGCCTTTCTCTGAGGCTGTCCAAAGGGCAGGGAGAGCTGTGTGTGCACTCAGCACCTCGCAAGATTGAGCCTCCAGCACACACAATCAATATTTATAAATTATGCTCCAACCTCAAGGCAGCCTGGGACGTTCTGGGGGGTGCTGGGCTTTGTTCGGTTTCCAAAAGCAAAATACCAAAGGCCAGAGTCTGAGGGATGCTGGAAAACAAGCTTTCACCACTCAAAATTCAAAGACAAGCTCTCCTAAACAGCTCAGTTTCCATTTTGGCACCGAAATAAGAGTTTACATTGTGAGGATTGCAGCACGTTGGGTCTGAGGCTGAACTGCCAAGGAGCTTTTAGCTCTGGGTGATCTCTGGCTCTGGGGCTGAGGCACAGAGTCACCCCAGCACTGCAGGGCTGGGGCAATCAGCTAAAGGAAAGGGGGCAGGATTGCACCATGGGCATCTCTGCTGTCCTGGGGACACCCTGGCTGTGGAGAACCCATCTCTTGTCCCATTCCTGCCTGCCCCATCCCTGCCCACTCCATTCCTGCCCCATCCCTGCCCATCCCTGCCCCATCCCTCACCCTATTCCTGTCTGCCCCATCCTCACCCCATTCCTGCCCCATTCCTGCCCATTCCTGCCCCATCCCTCACCCCATTCCTGCCCCATCCCTCACCCCACTCCATTCCTGCCCCACTGCTCCCCCAGCCCCTCTGCAGTGCCATTTCTGTCACCTGCAGCTGCAGCCCCAGCCCGGGCTGTGCTCAGTCCCTGCCTCAGCCAGACCCTTTATCTTTATTAACCACGAGATCCTGTGCCTGGATCTGTGCCTGGGCTGCTGCTGAGGAGTCTCAGCTCCCTCCTGGGTGTTTATTTTTCTCCAAATTGCCATTCCGGAGCGAGTTACCTTTGTCAGGGAGAAGGGTACCAGCATGCCCAGCCCAGCTCGCCCTGTGCTCCCGCTCCAGGCTGGTTCTGTCCCTGTCCCCGTCCCTGTCCGTCCCTGTCCCCGTCCCTCTGTCCCCATCCCTGTCCCCGAACCCGCCGTTTGCTGAGCAGAGCACGCAGCATTCTCTCCCATCTGTCTTCCTTAAGTGGCGCGATATCCTCGGCCCTGGATGGAGACATCATTTTTATTGCGCCGGCTTCTGGTGCTTGTTTTTGCTCTGAATTATTTACTAACCCACTCCTGAGCGGGGAGAGAGGCGTGGGGCTGCAGGAGAGGGAGGCAGAGGCTCCAAACCGGGAGGTGGGAGGGGAAGAGCAAACAATTTCCCCGAGCATCACTCAGAAAACTCCGCCGCGATTTTCTCGCCTTTGTTCCATCTCGTGTTAAACATGTTTGTGTCAGGCAAACAACCCACATTAGATGGAATTTCACACCACTCAAAGCATCAGTGTCTGCAGCCTTAATGTGTATTATGTTCAAACATGCAACGTAATCCATCACAAACCCCTGCAGACCTCGCGCTTCCCTCCCGCTTTATCCGCGTGGAGCTCCCTCCCCGCACGCACCGAGCCAACCTTCTGGCGGTGGGGCTTTTTTCCCGTTTATTTGGAAACAGCAGAGCAGATTCTCAGTCAGTGTTCGCTATCGCAGCTCCCCTGGCTGCCTGCCCGTGGATTTATCCCGTGCTGGGTGCTGGCGGCGAGAGCTGCAGGATTAACCCGGGGGGTTTATCCCGGGGCTGCTCCCGGCACACCCAAACCCACCAAACCTCCCTCATCACACCTGCCCTGCCCCCTCACCTGCGGAAATTCCATTGTTCGGGTTTCCAGGAGGAAAATGGGAATGGAGAACCAGGGTTGCAAAAGGAGGGAAGGAGGATCTGGAGGAGCCCGACCCGGGGCAGCAGCGCTGCTGCTCTCGGGGTTTGCGGCTCTGAAAAGGAGCAAAACGGACCGGAAAGGGGGAAAAAAGCTTTGGTTTTGTTGGTTTTGTTTGCGGGAGTTAATGCAAACAGAGCCAAAACCAAACAAACCCAAACCCACTCCAACAGGGAGGAAAAATCTGTATTTGGGGTGAAGGAGAAGAGCAGTGACTCCTCCGAAAAGGACACTGAAATAAATCCCAGGGACACTGTAGGTTGTAACATATATTGAATTAGATTCCATAAACTATGAAGTTTTATCTTAAAGAACAACACTGTGCTGAAAAGCACACTGGTCTTCACTCAGAAGCTTTCCTTGCAGAGAGATCTCCAGTGAATTTTGAACCATTTTTGAGTCTATCTGGTTTTTCTGATAGAAATAGCAGGAAATATTGTGGCATGCCTAATTTTGTTTTTCGCTGGAGACTTAATTTTTTTCGCTCAAACTCATTTTTTTTAGCCCAGCCTCCCCATCTCAGTTCATTTTTTCACAGTGCACATCTTCATCTCTCATCACTCAGCACTCACCATTTAGCGTATCAACATGGCAATTTCTGCAAATCAGAAAGCAAAGCCATTAACATTTGAAGTGGAAATGTTGAGTTTCTGATCATTAAATAGCTTGGAAATGGAGGAAAAAATAACCTCCCTCTCCTGCAGTCCAAAGCTCCCAAACAAACCCCTCAGATGGAGGGATCTGGGTGAGGTTGAGTGCTTCTCCCTCGTGGGGTGACAATGACCATCGCTCAGTGTGGACTTTCCTCATCGATCCCGCGAACCAGGGGAAGATGCAACAGCTTTGTCTGACCCCTTTGTGCAGGGAAAAGGGTGGGGAGGGCTCTGCCCAGGCTCCCCAGGGAACGGGCACGGCCCCAAATCTGCCAGAGCTCCAGGAGCCTTTGGACAGCGCTGCCAGGGGTGCCCAGGGTGGGATTTTGGGGTGTCTGCGCACGGCCAGGAGAGGGGTGGATGATCCCTGCGGGTTCTTTTCCCACTCAGGACATTCCATGATCCTCTGAAGGGACTCCCAGCTGACTGTGAGGTTTGGGGGCCCTGCTGCAGCTGTGGGGTCACCAGCTGTGACCCCACCCCTGGGGATGTCCCAGAGCTGCCCCTTCCCAGGACAGGACCTGACCCCACAGCTCCTGTTCACAGGGATGGGTGCAAGGTCCTGATCACACCTGATCCCACAGCTCCTGCCCTGCAGGGATGGGTGCAGAGACCTGACCCCACAGCTCCTGCAGGGATGGGTGCAGGGACCTGATCCCACCTGACCCCACAGCTCCTGCAGGGATGGGTGCAGGGACCTGATCCCACCTGATCCCACAGCTCCTGCCCTGCAGGGGTGGGTGCAAGGTCCTGATCCCACCTGATCCCACAGCTCCTGCCCTGCAGGGGTGGGTGCAGGGACACGGGGCTGTGCTGGGGTGGAGTGGGACATCGATGGCTCAGCTCCTGCACCCTGAGCAAACATCCCCCCAGGCAGCCCCGAGCCTGTATTTCACAGAATCCCAGTGAGGTAAAGGCTGGGAAAGACCTCCAGGGTCACCCAGCCCAATGTTACCGTGTCCCCAGTGCCCCCTGTGCCCCCCTCCTGACCCCACCACTGCCCTGGGCAGTGCTCCAAAGCCTGGCCACTCCTCCAGGGGAGGAATTCTCCCTAATCTGGACTGTGGCAGCTGATTTTTAACAATCACAGGAGACACCCCAGGTTTGCCATGGATGGCACAGATTTCCCACAGATTTCAGCCATGGCTGCCCCTGGATGATCCCTGGCAGTGCCCCAGGCCAGGCTGGGCAGGGCTGGGAGCACCCTGGGGTGGTGGAAGGTGTGTGTCCCTGCCATGCCAGGGGCTGCAGCTGGGTGACATTTAAGTCACTTCCCAAACTATTCCCAACCCCAAACCATTCCAGGATTTTGTGTTTCTCTGACCCTGCTGCACCTGCCTCTGATTTGGGACATTTGGGTGGTGAACATGGGACTTGGGACTGTGCCTGCAGCACATTTTGGGTTCCAAGCTCAAAAAAACCTTCAGTTACATATTTTAATGTGTGTGATTTAGGAAAATATGGCCCATTCCATCTGCTTTGCATTAATTTGAATGACTGATTAAAAATACAGGTTGAGAGATTACAGCTACTAATAATTTCTCCACATGGCTGGCTCGTAGCAGACTGAGGGAAAATTGGGAATAAGGCTTTTCATCAATTTCCACAGGCAGGCTTTGCCATAATCCTTTTATTTCATCCAGAAACCTGTTTGTTTGCTGCCATTTTATTTGTTTAACAATTTCCCTCTTTTTCTTAATCTTTTCAGTAATTATTTCATATTCTATAAATATTTGAACTATTTTAATTCTTCTTAAGAATTATTCTGTTCACTTTGTCCTTTTCCCAGTGAGCTCCATCCTTTCCAAGCCCCTCAGCCTGGTCTCCTCCTGGTGTTGCCCAGAAGACTCAGCTGCCATTCAAGCCTCAAAATTAGGAATAATTTTCTCTGGCTTCCCCCAGAGCATTGTTTGTCCTTCACCTGCTTTTATGGACTCGTTTGGCCCTTGGCTTCCTGCCCTCATGGTCTGAATTGAACATTTTTTTGTGTTTTGTAATCCCTCATCAGCTTGTTCTGACTTTTAACTTCCTTCAGGTTCTGCATCCAAGAAAACAAGCAGAATATTGAGTGGGGAAAGAGATGTTTCATTAACACCACCAATGACATCACAAATATATCTTCTAATTGCTCCTCTAAAGGTGAAATCAATAGCTGGGCTGAGACATTTCTGAAAAAAATTCCACGTGCCGTTTTTATTGGAGATGAATGTGGCTGAGAACTGGAGAGCTCCTGTTTGCATGAGGGATCTGCCCAATTTGCTGCACGTTACCCATAAATCTGGGAAGGAAAAGAAAATAAAAAAAAGTTCTGTTGAGCTCCTCTCTTACAAAAACACAGGTATTAGACCAGTGAGAGGAGGCAAAGGAAACTGATGAGAGCCATTAGAGCTGGCTGGGCTTCTGCTGATTTTATTCCTTGAATGTTTCCACTTTACCAGCCTGGAGAATCCATCTGCTGCTGCCCCTGCCCTCCCCACAGTGCTCACTCTGCTGGGCTGGGGAAAAGGAGAATGCTGCCCTGACTTCTTTCAGCCTTCTGATGTTTTGCATTTCTGGACTTGAGTTCTCACACATGTAACATGAACAAAGAGTGATGGTTTGAAAAACTATGCATTCTTTCCTGGGGGAAGGACAAATTGATGGACTTCTAACCTGACCAGTGGGGTCAGAGAGGTGTCACCCTCACGGCCCAATTGCTGATCAAGTTCCAAACACTATTTAAATCCTGATCCCAAAATAAGCTCCCTTCTTTCTGCTGGCACAGCTGGACAGTGTGGGTGTGGCTCTTTCGTGTCCTCTGGCCACAGGAGAACACATGAAATCACAAAAGGAGGGGAGGACAGGATCTCTGCTCACACACATGTTGGGTGAGCAGTGAGCTGGCTCCCCTCTCAGCTGACACCTCCCAAATTTGTTGAGACAACAAGGCTTTAACAAGGTCAGCACCAGCCTGTGACAGGCAGCTCTGAGCTGGTTTGGAAGGCAGCAGAGTTTGTTGTGGCAGGGCCCACGCTGTGCCTGCAGCCTGACAGGGACCAGGAGCTCAGGCTCCTGGCTCTGCAGAGCCTGAGGGATGGAAAGGGTGGATTCTGTGGGGCAGAACTGCTCAGCTCAGTGTCTGGGATGGGAATGGGCCTTTGGGAGGGTTAAAACTGCAGAGCTGGGGCAGGGCTGGGCAAGGCCGGTCCTTAAACCTCCCCTGCCCAAAAACTGCCCAGTCATTTCCAGTGTCAGTGTTGGGCAAGGCTGGTCCTTAAACCTCCCCTGCCCAAAACCTGCCCAGTCATTTCCTGTAGCTTTGGTTTCGTGCCTGACATGTTTTAGTTTTCTGAAATTCCTTTTCCAGAGAATTTTCTGTAAACAGGAGAAGTGTTTTTGTAAACTGTACTTTGTTTTCATTCTTTTCCCTAGGAGGGACTGCTTCCTGATGTCCCTCTGCTCTGACCAATGTGAGTGAAGAGGTTTGTCTTTGTGTCACCAATCCAATTGGTCTGTGTGAAATAGTATAAAAGGGAGACACATCCCAAAAATAAAAAAATAATTTTCAGCCTTCTGAAGCTCAGAGTCTGTGTCGTTGTGGTGTAAAACAGCATCAGTTTCCAGTGTCAGGGCTGGGCAAAGCTGGTCCTTGAACCTCCCCTGCCCAAACTCTGCCCAGTCATTCCCAGTGCCCAGTGAACGGTGCCAGGCTCTGGTGGTGAGGGAAATGCCACACACAGGCCAGGCCATGGAAGGTTTGTGCTGCAAAACCACTGATCCCAGTCCAAGAATCAAACCAGTGCTGCTGGTTTCATATTTTATCTTAATTCAATATTATAAATTATTTTTAGAATTAATTATATGCCGCACACAGGCCAGGCCATGGAGGGGTGGGCTGTGACTGGTTCCCAGCTGGATTCAGACCTGGGGGAAGCTGTTTTATCTGTAAAGAGGCAGCAGAGGGCTGGATGAAAATCAGCTGTTTGGTTATGGAGGCAGCGTGGGGCAGGCTCAGAGCTGCTGACCCAGCTCCATCACGGGTGACCTCTCCTTGCCCAGCCCCTGCTGCTGATTGTTCCTGTCCTTGTTTGTGTTTCCTGAAACCACTCATTTCAGCACTTGCATAAATGCTGCTCCTGCTGCAGAGACCTCAGGGCTTTCATCCCCTGATTGCTGGTGAATGTCATCATTCCCTGCATTGTGCAGATGCTGCAGGACGTGGTGTTCCAGCTCTGGGAGGCAAGGTCGGGCTGGGATGACAAAGGGAGTGTGTTCAGTCACACTTAAATGGGAGCTGGGGCTCCAGTGAACGGGGGATGGCAGCTGGTGGTGCAGGGGGTGGAGAGGACAGAGCTGGCAGGAATTCTGTGCTTCTGAGGAAGAAATTCCCCATCTCCAGTTCTTGTGGTGAAGCCCTTTAGGAGGGGCTGTGCTTCCCCTTCTCCTGCTGTGACTCGGGACATCCCCTGATGAAAAACCAGGGGAGCTGCAGCTCCTTTTCCACAGCTCTGGCTCAGGTGTCTCTGCTTTGATCATTGGGCACCAGCTCTGGCTCAGGTGTCAGGTTAAGGGGATTTTTAGCTGGACACGTTTGTGCTGCAAAGCCACTGATGCCAGCCCAAGAATTAAACCAGTGCTGCTGGTTTCATATTTGATATTAATTCAATATTATAAATAATTATTTATAATTCATTATTATTTATAATTCATTATTATTTATAACTAATTATTATTTATATTAAAATTAAATATTTTATATTTCCCGGGAAATATAAACCCGGGGCAGACTGTCCCTGGTGCAGGAGGGAAATGTCCCTGTGGATGTTTCCAGCAGCCAAAGCCAATGGAGACCTTTGCTCTTCCCTTGACCAACAGCTGCCAAATTCAATTCCCGGCACTGACACGGCTCTGAATCAATTCCTCAATCCCTCCCCATTCTTCGCTGTGACTAAAAACATGTGTCCCCTAATTAAGCTAACGAGGGATGGTTAATTGGCGCAGGGTCCCCCTCTGAGTGTGCTCGTTAGTGTCACCGTTGTGACAGCAGGAGCAGCACAGGGGAGGGGCACAGGGTCCTGCCACAGTTCGGGGGTGGAGGGCAGGGGGAGATGGGGCAGGGCGGGCACCGAGGTGAAATGGGGATTTTTGAGGTGCTGGTGACCTTTTCTCCTGCTGCCTTGCCCAAACTTGGATTTGAGTCCCCAAGGGAGGTGAAAGAGTTAAGGATTGTGTCCCCATTGTCCCAACTTCACTGAATTTTAGCAAAAAAAGAGCAAAGTAGAGCCCAGAGCTGCCAGGAGCAGCTCCTGCTCTGAGGAGCACCCACTTGGCTCCTGCTGTGGGAAAGGTGAAGGTTTGTTTTATCATCACTTGTGTTCCAGGCAGACTCAGAGAGTTCTGTGGATCAAACCCCTGTCAGGGTAAACTCTGCTCACACTGGGACTGACATTCCCTGGGGAGGAGCCCACAATCACTCAGCTCCAGGGAGGTTGGGGAGAGGCTTTTCCTCATCAGGAAAATCTTTGCTTTGCTTTCCTGGCAAAGGCTGGGCCTTGTCACCAAACCCAGCACTCAATTACATTTTTTTTGGACATAAATAAAGCTTGTGAACATGACAAGTTTGAAACATTCCCAGTCTCCCTGGCTGGGATTTCCAGAAATGTTGTTCTCAAGGATAACAGGAATGGTGCAGGGGACTGGGGCAGAGCTGGGCTGCAGAGGACACGTCAGAGAGGCAAAAACTGGGTTTCATCCTGGATTTAAGCTCCATCTCCTTGTGGATGTATGAAATATTGCAAACGCCAGGATGTGGGAAATGCTCCAAGCCCTGTGTTTGTCTGTGCACCATCCCCAGGGTCCCAGAGATCACAGCCCTGGGGACAGGCACAGTTGGGCCATCCAAGGTTATTTATTGGGGTTTTGACACTTTTTTACACCATGACACAGGTTCTGAGATTCAGAAGGCTGAAAATGACTCCTTTATTTTTGGGATGTGTCTCTCTTTTATACTATTTCACACAGACCA
>JBBMKD010000096.1:5960970-5974586 GCA_037834095.1 Argya squamiceps | reverse complement strand
TTTATACTATTTCACACAGACCAATCTGATTGGTGACACAAAGACAAACCTCTTCACTCACATTGGTCAGAGCAGAGAAGAAGTCCCTCCTAGGAAAAGGAATGAATAACATAGATACAGTTACAAAAACACTTCTCTTACTTACAGAAAATTCCCCGGGGTAAGAATTTCAGGAAACCAAAACACCTCAGGCAGGGAACCAGGGCTACAGGGCTTTGTTGCTTCTTTTTTGTCACCAATACCCCCAGGATGTCTGGATTCCAAACTGAACTGGGGTTTTGGGTGGGTTTAATCCCTGCAGGGGTGGGAAATCCGGGTGGGTTTGATGCCTCATCCAAAGCCCAGCCCTGAGCAGAGCTGCTCTGAGCCCACAGCCCCGTCCCACCTGCTGGAAACGCATCTCAAACCCTGCTCAAGTGACAGATTTGTCATCGGATCTCCTCTGTTCTGTCTGGGCTGATAAGGATGCCACTCCATGGATCACTCGAGGAGAGGTGTCTCGCAGACAGGGAAAAGCTCATATTTCTGCTCACTGAGGTGTTGCTGACACAATTTAGCATGTGGTACCCAGCTCATTTGGAATTCAGCGCCGGCTCCATCCGCATCATAAAGTGAATCCTGTTTTACAATTCCCCTGAACATTCTCTAAATGATGGCATCTGAAAACAAGCAGCACAGTTTATGTGGTGGAATTGCGCTGCTGAAATGAATTCTCAGCTCTGTAATCCAGGATATCAGGCAGGCACACACGGGCAGGGGTGGGAGCTGAGGGACCCAGGTGCTTGTGCAGCTCATCCCTGGAAATTCCTCATTCCTGGGCTCCCAGGGCCACAGGAGCAGCCAAGGTGAATAAAATGGGAGTTTGGCCCTGAAGAAAACCCACATGAATTGAGTCAGAATTTGTTTGTTTTCCCAGGGAATATTTACTTGTAAAAATCAAGGTTTTTCTTGGAAACAAATCAGTTATAGTGGAACAGATCCCTGCTGGAATTCCTGGTTCTGATTTTTCCACCTTGGACTGGTGGCACCAATCTCTGCCTCATTATCTTATCTCCAGTGCTGCCACTTCCTTGGTGAGTGATCTTGGCCAGAAAAGCAGATGCAGACCCACAGGTGGAGGCCTGCAGCGTGTCAGATCTGTCAGCTGATTTAGAACCTCCTGCATTTCAATCGCTCAGAGGAGAAAAGGCCCTTCAGGCAGCAGAGCAGCAGCAGCAGTTGGGCAGTGTTGCTTATCTCAGTCAATAAATGATGGATAAGTGCACGTTAAATCTGGACCTGTGCTCCAGGGGTGTAAATCCCCCCTCCAAAGCATCCTTGGAGTTATGGCTGGGACTTCCAGCTCTGCTCTGAGGGACGTGAGGAGCAGCTGGAGTGAAACCCTTCCGTGCTGATGGTTTGGTTTGTAAAAGCAGTTTTACATCTCATCTGTTATGGGAGGTGGAGGTGCAGAGATCCAGGCAGCAGTGCCTCAACAAAGCCCTGCTCTCCATGATTTCCATTCTGAGGGGGAGAGTTGCTCCTTTTCTGCTTTCAAAGCCTTGCAGGGTGTCTGCCCTGACAGAGCAGAGCACATCAGGGATCCAGAGCTGCTCAGGAGACTCTTCCTCTGCTCCCTGCGCCCAACTGGCACCAAAAATTCCCTGGGAGGGATCCCAGGCAGCCCAGGAAAAGCAGGATTTCCCTGGGAGGGATCCCAGGCAGGCCAGGAAAAACAGGAAAACTGGGGCTCTGCAGCAGGAGCCCTTCTGGAAACAAGGGCTTGGGATGGAGGTGGATTCACAATTAAAATATCAGGAGCTAAGTGAGATTTTACTGTACGAAAAGGTTTTATTTTTATGAAAATGTCTTTTCCTGGTGTAGGGAGAAGCAAACCTTGCAGGGAGCTCTGCCTGGAGCTGGTGCTCGTGGATCCATGGCTGCTGTGTGGGAACTGACAGTGGTCAGAACATGGATTTTAGGCAGACACATCCCAAAAAAAATAGGAGTAATTTTCAGCCTTCTGAATCTCAGAGTCTGTGTCGTTGTGGTGTAAAACAGCCTCACCCAGGGATCCAGTTTCTCTGGGCAAGAACTTTTCCTACCCTGGAGTTCTGTGTCCCCTCCTCTCCGGGCTGTCAGTGTCCCTGTGGTCACCTGGAACGGGAGGGATTTGCTCCTTGTGTCCAACCCTGCTCCTCTGAGCTTCTCCTCCCACCTGGAGCAGCAAATAACCACATTTAACTGTGATTTTATAGCTCATTTCTACTGCTCAGCACCTGTTGCAACTGATTAATGGAGTAGCTGCAGGTCCTGATGATATAAATTAGGAAGATGAACACAGAGCTGCACTGAACAGCACAGGCCAGCCTTAATTCCTGAGCTGCCCTAATTTTTTTTTTTCTGTGAAGGATTCAGTTTGACTTTTCAGAGTGTTGAACACAGAAGAAATGAGAGAATTAATCCCTCTAGCAGGGAAGAATGGTAAATTTGCACATATTTGAAACGTCTCAGGTCTCATTTTTTAAACTCTGGGTAATGTGGTCGGAGCATCTTCACGCAGATCCTGTGGGTAAACACCAGGATTGCATTTAATGATCAGAGGGCTTTAATTAATTGGTTTTCATATTCAATTTGCCCGTGGATACACAGCTGAGTGTCCCCCCACCCCTGCACCCCCAGCTCAGGAGGAAACAAAGCCAGGAAATGCAGATTTAGGGATTTCTCAGCACCAACAGCCACTCCTGGAACTTTTATCAAGGGAATTGAACAAACCCTGCCACTATTCCCGTGTCACATCCTGACATCCTCTAATGACTTCCAGCCTTTTGTGAGCAGCAGTGCATCTGCCTTTATGTATTTACATAGATATACACCCAGCCTGGAAATCAAATCTAATTTCCTGCCTGCTGAAACCATCTATAAAGGTAAATGCAGGTGCTGGGATGTTTTTTTCTCTTATTCCCTTTCATAGTCATGATGCATTTCATGATTTCTTTGCTTTACAGCATCCTTTCAAATGACACATTTTATCAGTTCTCTGGGGAGTATTGATGTTTTGCCCTTTTAAACATGTCATTTGATTTTTTTGATGTTCCTCTCTTACTCTCCATCTGTTTTCTTGTAATGCTTTCATTTGGTGGCAATTTTTCATTGAGTCCCCAAAGGTGGTTTTTTTTTTTCCAGGAGTTGCCTTGAGCTTATTTTTCTTTTTTTTTTTCCCTTGTGTTTGGAAATGTTTGCCTGTGACCCAATTCCTCCCGTGGGAGTGGGGCTGCTCCTGTTCTCCCCACAGTTTTATTTCGGGATTGCAGCAGGCACAGCACATTTTCCTGCCTCCAGGATCCCTGGGGATTCAATCAGAGAACAATTTTTTAAAAGAAAAACCCACGGTGATGTTTTAGGTTGTGGACAGGGTTTGTGTGGCTTTGGAGAGGTCTCCAAAAATCAAAAATAAAGTGAATTCTGGGATATCAGAGAGCTGAACTTCCCTGGCCCCTCTGCTTTTCCTGTTCCTGTCCCAAAGGCAGAGTTCAGATTTCAGAGGGGATTGTCCCTTGGAAATGTTTTCAGGAGTTTCCCTAAGTTAGGGAGTGTTTTTGGGGGAAACACTGATGGGGAGCCAAGGGCTGGGGAGGATCCATGGTGGGAGCTCCTTCCAGAGGAGTTCTCCAGTGTTTGGAGGGTTCTGGACCAGTTCTGAACTGGAATTCCTCACCTTGGAGCTGAGCTGGGTGAACTCAGCAAGTCCCTGCCTCAAACACGAAACATTCCTCTCCTTTAATTCTCATTTTTAGTGAATTTAATCAAATCTGATTATTTTTAATTTCCTCATCACTGCTGTTGCTGGCCCAGTTTTCAGCTGAACACCACAGACCCACTCTGGGAGTGTCAGAAATCCATGGAAAAATGCTCCATGTGTGTGAACTCCTCCTTTGGGCCCTCCATGCCCATTATGGCCCAGTGAATTTAACAGGTTGGAGCAGAATTCTATCCCTGGCCTTGTGAACACAACTTCCAACTGTTTGCTACTAAATAACTCCTCTGGAAATAAATCCCAAATTATGCTCAGTGTCTGAGCATGGAAGCTGTGTGGGGATGAGATATTTTCCAGCTTGGCTGAGCTGATATTTTTCAGCAGTTTTTTTTTTTTTTTTCACGTGCTGTAAAAGATATTTAGATCAGGCCAATATATAACCCCGGCATTATCTGGGATAAGGTTTTCCAGGTCTGCTCCCATCAAGGATGACTTAAGGGACAGGGGCTGTTCAGCTGCATTAGCACAGCAGATGGAGCATTATTCCAGCCTGGATGGCAGGAGAGCACAGAGCTCACCTCCAGACTCAGCAGATGTCAATTTATATTAACGGGCGGAGGCAACACACACGATGGATTTGATTTTCCTTGTAACCTGTCTCCATTACAAAACATCTGCATACATTATGCCCCATTCCAGATGTTTAAAATTAATGCTGCAGCGAGCAGCTCCCGCTTTTTTTTTTTTGCCTCTCGCTGATAATTTTTTTTGTCAGCACGAGGAATTAGGTCTGATAAAACCCCGAGCGAGCTGCTGACGGGCTCGGCGCGTTTGGGAGTCTGTTACACCTTCAGCTGCAGTTCCGCGGGCTGCCAAAGCAGCAGTGAGACAAGGCTGCTTGTCACATATTTCCGAGCTGATGAACCCTCCTGGCCCTTTTGTCATCCCTCCTCCTGGCGGTGCAGAGAGGGCTGATCTTGGTGGGACTAAGGTTTAGTGGGATTTGGAAAGTGCAGGTGAATTTTAGGGTTGGGGTGAAGCTGACATGGAGGAGAGGTGGGAAACCACAGATTTGTGGAGGAGGGTGATGATGGAGAGCTGATGAACCCTCCTGTCCCTTTTGTTATCCCTCCCCTGGCAGTGCAGAGAGAACCTGTGGCTCACAGGTGATTTTGGTGGGACTAAGGTTTAGTGGGATTTGGAAAGTGTGGGTGAATTTTAGGGCTGGAGTGAAGTTGACAGGGAACAGAGGTGGGAAAACACAGATTTATGGAGGAGGGTGATGATGAAAAAGAAGCAGAAGAATGAAAGGTGAAAGGAGGGAAATGGCAAGTTGAAACAAAAATCAAATCAGGCAAAAGATCAAGCTCAGAGTAAAGTGGAAACCCATCAGAAATAACATTTGCTGCTGGAGCTGCTGCCCTGTGAGCACTCAGGGATCTCTTTTCACTTCCTGGCACTCCAAACACTCTTCCCTACAATCCTGGAGGTTTTTCCTCCTCTCTGCTGTTGCAATCTTCCCTCGGCACAGCCAGGTTTGGGGTTTGGAGACACAAACCTGGGTCTGGCTGAGCTCTGCCAGCCTGGTGTCACCCTCGGGCAGGAGCAGCAGCTCCTCAGCCCTGCCAGGGGTTTCCTGCATCTGGAATGTGAAAAATCCACACCTGAGCCAGCCCAGGGAGGCTCAGCCCGACATTCCAGCTGTTCCTGGCCTCTGGTTTGGTGTTTCACCAGCGAGGTGAAATCCTTTTATTTCACAATAAAGATTATTTTGTCTCCAGCACGGTGGGAACCTTTGCTGGGCTGAGTTCTGCAGTGTTTGCTGTGGGTGTCTGCAGCAATCCACGAACACGGGGGTGAGGAGGGATGGCTTCAATCAGGACAGGAAGGATTAATTTAGATCTTTTCCCATCTGGTTAATTACAAAGGCCAGGGGGGTCACAGACACGTGGAAAATCCGAGGTGCTCTCCAAGGTACTCCACAATCTGAGGTGCTCTCCAGCCTCTGTTTGCAAAGACAAAGGATTCTGTTCAGTTTGCTCAGCTGGGTGATGGCAGCACTAAACCCACGGCCAGGACAGAGATAGGGAGAGCAGAATTCCTCCTGCACCACAGGAAAAAGTTGTGAATCCTTTGGGAAACTCTGGCCAGCAGGGTGGAAGCTGCACTCCTGGAGCAGTGCAGGGAATGCAGCTGCAGCAGGAGCTGCAGGCTGAGGAGGAGGAAGAGCAGGGACAGCAAAGTTTGGGAGCCCCGGGGCTCCCTGGGGATGGGCACAGATCATCCATGAGACTCCAGGAAATCTCCTCCTGAAGCAATCCCAGTCTTTAGTCATTATCCCGAAAGCACAAAGCAGCTCCAGACACACACCAGGCTCACTGAAAGACTTGTCAAGACTGAAAGGGTAATTCACAAATTCACTAAAATTCCCTGCTCCACTGAGCAATGTGACAGCTCTGCCGACCGCAGTAACATTTCTATTCAAACTGGCTTTGGTGCTGGAGCTATAAATATCCCTGCAATATTTCCTGCTTCAGAACATAAAGACAGCTTTACAGTGCTGATAAAATAGAAATTACTTTCTCTTGGAGGTCTAGCTGGAATTTTAATGTCTGTTTTGCAATAAAGCAGCTCCTCCACAATTCGATTTGAGGGAAAGAAAACAAACGGTCTAATTTAGTTACAGTAATGACTCCTCTTGGATTGTTGGCCACAGCTGAGTCTGGGCTGCTGGAGTTGGTGCTGGTGAGCGTGGGGATGATTTTTATTGTGATATGAATCCTTTTTATCCTTTAAATGCACAGATACAACCACAGCCCTGCTTAATTACAGCTCGGCAGGAACAAGGCCCCGGACAGTTAAAGGTCATTAAAGTTTACAACCCCTGCCAGTGTTTCCTGGGGAAATTGTCACGGCTCTAAAGCTGGTGACCAAAGATGACCTGGATTAAAAAGGGATCTTCCATTGAAAAGAGAAATTGCAACTGTTGGGCTCATCAGGGCTGCCTTTAATTATCCATAAATGTCACCCTGGCTCTCGTTAGCTCCTTCCGAGGAAAAGGAAAGAATTTTGTCCAGAGTTTCATTTTGCCTTTGTTGGCTGCAGAGACCTGGAGCTGTTCAATGGGGAAGGGAGTGAGAAATAATAAAAAATAAGGGTTCCCCATTTGGATTACGGCAGAGATGGAGTGTTGGACTTCGATTTTGGGTCCTGAGCAGGGGCACAGGGAATTCCCTGAGCACTGAGGATGGTCCCAGGCCAGGCCGGGGCAGTGCCAGGTGTCCCTGCCATGGCCATGGAGGGGCTTTAAATCCCTCCCAACCCACACCAATCTCATTTTCTGATCGTTGACCTCCCCTGAACTTTCCCTTTGCCCTTCCTGCAGAAATCCCTTTCCTCCCTGAGGTGGCCCTGCTTTGGTCTGAACGGTGCTGGAAAAGACCAAGCAGCTGCAAATAAAACAAACCTTGTGCAGAAGTGGCAGAGGTGGGGCACTGTGTCACTGACTGACAACACTGAGAGGAGAAATTTTGTTCCTCCTTCTCTTCTCTGCTGGATTTGTTTGTTTGTGCTTTAGTCTGAGCTCTCCTTGCATGCCTGTGAAATGCCTAGCAAGCTTCCAGGGCTGCATAAATAAATAATAACTATTTAGAATCTTCTAAAAGATACATAAGTGTATTTCTTTTCATAAACCTAAAGCTAATGGAAACCTCTGAGTTTTTATTTCAATGACAAAGCAGCCCTGGAGCAGCTGTGTGGGACTGGAATGGAATCAGCTGCAAATGTTACAGACACTATTTCCTTTAAAGAATTAGAATTCATAGTGCTTCAATGAATGCTGATTTATAGATATTTAAAGGGAAATAAATCCCTGTAGGTATATATATGTTTTTTAATTTCAAAAAGGAATGTGTGATGATGGCTTCCACTGCTTTAGGATAATGTTCCAGCAGGCTCCTGGAAGTTCTGCTGTCACACAGCAGAAATCAGGGAGATTTCACAGCAACCTGTTGACTTCTGTTCCCACAGAGCCCTCACTGAAACCCAGCACTGAGGGGCTGGGGGGAAAATGAGATAAATCCTGCACAGTTCCATGAAAAATCCTTTCCCTGTGCAGGAGATCTGCTGATGTCTTGCTGACATTACACTGGTGGATGGGTTTTGCTCTGGAAGGTTTTAAACCATCCAGACAAGCACTAAACTCTGAGAGGGGCATTTTTTCCTGCTGAAGAAATATCAGGAACGATCTGGCAGAGTTGTTATTTCTGAAGGGAAAAGCCTTTTATTCTCGAGGATAAATGATTCCTTTGGAGCAGCATTCCTGCTCTGCCTCTCGGGGGTTCTCCCAGTGAGAACCAAACCCAACCAGAGCTCCCAACTGCAGGGAAATTCTCCTAAATGGCACCTGAAATTCTCCTAAATGGGCTCCTGAACCTCCTCTGGAAAAGGTTTCAACACCTGTAGGTGAAGAGGGTTCCCAGGAGGGAGGATGAGACACAAATGTCTGATGGGGAGGAGAAAAAGCCACCAAGAGCTGATTTGCTTTTTCAGGGTCACCCCAAAAGGATGCCAGAACCTTGCCCTGTTAAATCCAAACGTGCCCAAGTTCCAGCCTTAAAAAGGAGGACAAATACAGAATATTCAAAATCTGTCTTGGCAAACAGAGGCATCATTCCCAAGCTGGACCTGCAAGGTCGGGGTCCCACAAGGCAGCCAAGGGTGGAAGAGGAGGGAATCCTGGTTTTCCTGCCAGTTCTCCTCAGTGTGGGTGTCCCAGGCAATCCAGGCACAATTGCTTTTAGATTCCACTCCATCCCACAGTAAATGGCAAATCATCTCTGCTTCCTCTGACATCCAGTGTAATAACATTAACCATGATGGATTTCCCTTTACTGTTCCTCTGGCCTCCACACGTTATTCCAGCTGGATTCCATTGTAATGCAGCACTAATTAATGGCTGCTGCTTATCAAGGGGTGCCCACTTCTCCTTCCATCCTGCTCTGATCCTTGAGGAATTGCAATGGGAATGCTGCAGGAGCTGCCTCTGGTGCCAGGGAGTCTCCATAGGGCGGAAAAAAGTCAAATCTTGGTTCTGATGCCAGGCTTGTGTCAAAATAAGACCATTTTCTTCCAAACTTAGCAGTAAAATGAGGTTTTCTGGGGAGCTGAGGCCGTTTCCAAGAATGATTCTGTGATGAATTTCCTTATGAATTCTCCAGAACCTTCCAAGTTCAGCTTCGTGCACTCCTTAGAGACTCTGGGTTACAGAGTGGGGTCAAAAACCCACAAACTCACATTTCTGGCTGAAACAAAACCCAAAGGGCAGCTCCAGCCATTTCCCAGGCTCAGTGTTGAGGTTCTGAGCCCCCAAAAATGCAGCAGAGCTCACCTGAGCTGTGAAGGCTCTCCCTGCCAGGTGAGGCAATTCCCAGAGAAATTCACACATGGGAAATCCCTTCCCTGCCCCTCCAGGTCCCCAAATCCAGAGCAGAGCTGGCTGAGGTTTGGCTGCAGGGAGCCCTGTCCTCCTCCCCCGCAGGGTGCCGGCCGCAGCTTCATTAGCAGCGTTAATTAGTCCCCGCTCCTCGGAGCCTCCTACCACAAGATGTCATCCTTCCGACAGGTCTGCCAGGGTTCCTGCCCGGGCTGGGCTGGACTTTGCGCCGTGGCCACTCTGAAATCACCTCTGGGGTCATTCCTGGTGATCCCAGAAAACCAGAGACACTTTCTGCCTGAAACTGATCCCCTGCCAAACTCTGGCAGCACCTCTGTGGTCATTCCAGAAAATCAGAGACACTTTCTCCCAGTGACTGATTCCCTGCCAAACTTGGGAATCATTTGTGTGGTCATTTCAGAAAATCAGAGCCACTTTCTCCCAGTGACTGATTCCCTGCCAAACTCAGGAATCACCTCTGTGGTTATTCCTGGTGCCCCCAGAAAATCACAGTCATTCTCTCCCAGTGACTGATTCCTTGCCAAACTGTGGAACTCGGGACAGGGGGAGAAGAGTTTTCTCTCTGAGAAACAAACAACAGATTCCTGGCAGCAAGAGTCAAACCATGCAAACGACTCTAATAAGCATAATTTAAACCTGTGGTTTTCTTTTTATGGCAGCTTCATATTCGGTGTTTTATATTCCAATTTTCCACCTTTTAGTCTTGCTTCTTCCTCTTTCTGCTGCAGAGCCCTATCACAAATGGGAGGGCAATTACCAGGCGAGCATGTAGTTCTTTAATTGAAACACTTATAGGTGTACACTTAAAAACTATAAAGACTTTTATGGAATAGCAGTGCCTTAATAGGCTCCTGTTGTATGTACATTGTAATGTAATTCTGTGCCCTGTGAGCATTGCTGGGGGAAGATGTTAATTTATGGTCCCCAGGAGCAATAAAGCAATAACAGTAATCGAGAGGTGCAGGATTCCCTGCTCAGGGGGCATTTATGGGTGTGTATTAAAACCATAAATACATCAACACGCTGCAAAACGGATCATAGGAAATGAAAGATAAGCTCTCCTCCCGTTCAAATGGGGCTTTTGCTGCAGCCTGATTAACTCCTGGTTGGTGTCAGAGCCCGGGGCCCGGCAGGGGCTGGGCAGGAGTGGAGTGACCCAGTGACCTGTGGCCAGACGGACACAAAAAAACCCACACTCACACTGTCCAGCTGTGCCAGCAAAAAGAAGGACGTTTATTTGGGATTTGGACTTATATAGCCTTTGGAGTTTGATCAGGGATTGGGGGATGAGGTTGGCACCACTTTGACCTCACTGGTCAAACCAGAAGTCTGTCAATTTGTCCTTTCCCTGGGAAGGAAGGCATGATTTACAAAACATCACTCATTGCTTATGTTACAGTGCGTGAGAACTCCAATACAGAAATGCAAAACATCGGAAGGCTGAAAAAATCAGGGCGACAGTGACACCTCTGCTGTCCCCAGGTGTCCCCAGAGCTGCCCGTTCCCCTCCCAGCTGAAATTCAGAACCCTTTCCCGGGACGCTGCTTGACAGACTGGGCACAAACACTTCATTTTCCCGAGCTGCGGCGGGCAGGGCTGACAGGGAGGGATAATTACCTTGTCTGCCGCGGGGCTCGGGGCAGCCCCGGTGACATTTCACCAAGCCAAACGCCTTTGTTGTGTTGTGATTGGGAAAAGAATGGAGGGCAGTGCCCCTGACATCGCAGCCTGCCAACAGCTCCTCATGAGGGCTGGCACAGCCCTCTGTGCCCCAGAAATGAGCTGGAGCTGCTGCTGCTGGAAATATCCTGCCCTGGGAGGATGGGTTGGATATTAGGAACAAGTTTTTCATGGAAAGAGTGATTAAATACTGGATTAGATTGCCCGGGGAGGTGGTGGAGTCACCATCCCTGGATGTGTTTAAATAAGACTGGATGTGGCACTCGGTGCCATGAACTGGTTGAGGTGTTGGGGCTGGGTTGGACTCGATGACCTTGGAGGTCTCTTCCAACCTTGTGATTCTGTGATTCTTTGATTCTGTGATTCTGTGATTCTGTGATTCTTTGATTCTGTGATTCTGTGATTCTGTGATTCTGTGATTCTGTGATTCTGGGAGCGTGGGGCAGTGACTGCAGCTGGGACTGAACTGGGAGCCAGAGCCAACTGGTTTTAATTCTGCACAAGTTCCTCTCAGTTTTTCTCCTCTTTGCTGTGTTAATGTAAAGTTTTGGTGCTGAATTCTCTTCAGTGTGTTTGCAGGGCTGTGCCCTGGGGTTGTTCCAAGGTTTCTCTGAGCACTGATCAGGTGTGTGCTGCTCCAGAGCCTGGCTGGCAGGTACAAAGGCTCGTGGTGATGGACTTGTGGCAGTTTTGAGCTCACAGAAAGGGGCTGGTGTGTGTGCAAGAAGAGCTCAGGCATTCACATCTATCTCCCAGAATGTGGGAGATATCTCGCAGAATCTATCCCACATCTATCTCCCAGAATTCTGGAATGGTTTGGCTTGGAAGGGACCTTAAATCCCACCTCATTCCACCTCTGCCATGGGCAGGGACAGCTTGCACCATCCCACGTTGCTCATCCAACCTCTTTTCTCTCTGATCCCTGTAAAACGAGGTTAAAATTAAGCGTTGATTTCAAGTAAAGGTTCTGTGAGTACAGATTGATTTTAATATTCAAGCAGAGCTTTGAGACCTTCCAGAACACACTTGTTTGGGAGCAGAGCTGTGCTGTCAGCAGTTTTTTCTTCCTTTCCCCTGTTTCCTGGTGAAGGCTGCGAGTTCTCCTTCCCCTCTCTGCTGAGGCTGTCCCAGGAACCCAGAGCTCAGGTGGAATTTATGAGCTGCAGCACGGGAAGGTCCAAGGGAAAGATGCCACTTTAATAAATAAACAAACAGCAAAATCTGCATCGTTCCCTGGTGCCTCCTTGGCTTTGGGGAATGAGCTGCTCCATCCTCCCCTGGAAAAGCTGCTCCTCCCAGGCCATGCCCACCCAGGCCCATCCTCTCAGCAGGAACCAGCTGCTTGGCACCAGCCCTGCCAGCTCAGCAGCTCTGCCTGCTCTTCCCTTGAGGAATCCGTTCACCTCATCTCCAAAAGAGAGACAGGGGGAAAGAATTCCATCTGTTCCAGCTCAGAGCCGGGGAGCTCCATCTCTGCGTGGGCACACGGGCTGCATGGCAAATCCTGTGCTGTGGGAAGCACTCAGGGAGTGTTCATCCTCCTTTTATTGTTGTTCTCTCCTCACAAGTGACTGTGTTTCACCCCCTCGGGGGTTTCTGAGTGAATCTGTGCCTTAACGATGCCAGGGAGGGGTTTGGAAGTGCAAATCCATCCTGGGAAAACCTGTGTGCTGCCCTGAGCTCTGAGGGGAGACCTGCTTCCCAAAGTCCCTGACAGGGCTGGGTTCTGCAGAGCTTTGAGGGAATCCTGGGGGGCATCACAGTGAGGAGAAAATCCTCCTAAATGCACTTTACAAAGAGGAAATCTTGCAGGATTCCTTGCAAAAAAGGGGTTTGGGCCAAATTCTTTCCATCCCTCTGCTGCTGCTATAGTCAGACCTCAGACTGAATAGCAAGTGGTTCTGCTTTATTTGTTTTTATTGCTGCCAAAAGGAAAAAAAAAAGAAGTCAGAGTAAGCAGTGGGATGTTTGCAACCTCCTCACATTAGGCAGATTGAATAAACTGGCTCGCAGTTGATTGTTTTCCTTCAGATTAGTCATTGCATTTGTATTTATTTGATTTTATGGATGTAGTTCTGGGACTTCTGTTTTGTCTTGGGTTTGTGTGGGTTTTTTTTTGCAATTGTGGCTTGTGATGAGAGAAATGAGAATACAAACAGCTCCTACCTTTGCTCCCCATCAGTGCAGGAACACAAACAGCTCCACCTTTCCTCCCCATCCCTGAAGGATTTGCAGAATTCTGATTTCTGGGATAGCAGAAATCAGGGCAGGGCTGATCCATGGGGCTGAGGGGATGCAGAATCATTCGGGACAAACAGCACCAAGCCTGATCCTCTCTCCCAACACCCCGAATTCCCTGTGTGGGGAGCAGGACAGAACTGTGGGGCTGTGCAGAGGGGCAGGACCGGGCTGGGCACCCCAGGGATGGAAATTCCCCCAGCCTCCCCCATTTCCACTTTCCAAGGCTCCATCCTGTGCCCACCGATGGCAAAAACAATTCCCTGGGGGCTCTGGCTCTGCCTCGGCTCCCCTCCCTGCGGGTTTTTCCCTCCTTCCGCTCTGGAATTCGCTAAACAACGCAGAAGGAGCGGGAGGAGCTGCCGGCAGTACCGGCCTCTCTCCCTCCATCAGGTGCCACAGCCGCGGTGTCACCTGCACTCACGTCCTTTTGTCCTTTTTCTCCCCTTCCCTCCCTCCATCAGGTGCCACAGCCGCGGTGTCACCTGCACTCACGTCCTTTTGTCC
>JBBMKD010000096.1:5946062-5960696 GCA_037834095.1 Argya squamiceps | reverse complement strand
CCCTCCCTCCATCAGGTGCCACAGCCGCGGTGTCACCTGCACTCACGTCCTTTTGTCCCTTTTTTCCCTTCCCTCCCTCCATCAGGTGCCACAGCCGCGGTGTCACCTGCACTCACGTCCTTTTGTCCCTTTTTTCCCTTCCCTCCCTCCATCAGGTGCCACAGCCGCGGTGTCACCTGCACTCACGTCCTTTTGTCCCTTTTTTCCCTTCCCTCCCAGCGTTCTCGCAGCTCTCAGAGCGCAGGGGAGGGAAAACAGGGCAGGGAGAGCAGATGAATTCCCGAATATCCCTGATCAGCCTGGCACCGTCTCAGCGACTTGGAGCTCCAAAAAACCCACGACTTCCTCCCCACTTTTCTTAGAAGGCAAAATAACTTGGAGTCGTGTGGCACTGCTGAGCAGGGAGAGGAGGGAAAAAGGGGAATGTGGGGGATTTTCATGCCTCACAAACGCAAACAGGTTGTGGTTATTCCCTAAATGCAAGGGCATGGTAAGTGCAAGAACACTCATTAATTATGTATAATGCTCGCAGTTCAGTTGCAAAAAAAAAATCTAAAAAATTTCGTATTTTTGGATATTGTTCACCAGAATATGACTTTAACCTACTGTCACCATTATTTTGCACGTCGTGGTGTTTTAATGAACATATGGCACCGCATTAGCTCGTGCCAGCCCCTGATTTTCTGAGGGAATTGGTTTCCCAGTAGCTGCAGTGGGCATTGTGAGCAGCACAAACCCTGCTGAATATTGAAATGCTCGGGGAAGGGGCAGGGGAGCTGGTGCTGGGGGAGAATTTCAAGCCCTGCCCCAGAGTTGGCTGCAGGGACCATTCCTGACCCTGCTGCCACAGCCTGGCCTTCGATTAAATCAATCTGCAGCTCCTGGTGTGGCCTCAGCCCAGTCCCAGCTCCCAGCCAGGAGAAAATCTGTTGATCTCTGAGATGTCTTCAGACACCACAGCCCCGTGTGAGCACCTTCAGAAGATCTGCCTTTCCCCCCTGCCACAGTACATTGTTTTAAAGCTGATCTCATAATTGTATTGATTAATTTTTTTTTTTTCTTCTCTGCGTCAAAGCACTTCTTTAATCAAAAGTAAATTATGTAAAGGCCATCAGGGTCAGCCCAGCCAGCAGAATGAAAACTGCAATACATCATTTATTTGTAAATGTCAGTGAAATCTGCGGATCAATACCCTGCCCCATGTGATTGATATTTATTATTTTATGGAACTCCTGAGGCAGCTGCTGGATTGGGGTGGCCCAGCAGAACATGTTGGGACATGTTGGGGACATGCCTGGGCCTGTCCCTGCTCCTGTCCCAGTGACAATTTCTCTTTTCTTTCTCCTGTGTCCCTGTGCCCAACACAGGATCCTCAGCTGGAGAAGGGCCCAGCATTGGGGGTGGCATTTATTGTGTGCATTTATTAATAATTGTGTGTATTTATTAATTATTGTGTGTATTTATTATTGTGTTTTTTATTATTGTGTATATTTTTATTGTGTGTATTTTTTATTGTGTGTATTTTTTATTGTGTGTAATTTTTATTGTGTATATTTATTATTGTGTGTATTCATTTCCAGCTGTGCTCCAGCACTCACCAAACCTTGAGTTCGCAGGGTCCCCTCCCTGCCCGTGTCCCACAGCCCAGACCCCGAACCCCGACACCCCGTGCCTTGGGAGCTGCTGGAATTTGGGCAGGCAATGGGGGAACCAGCTCCAGGCTGTCCAAACTCCATCTAGTGGCAAAAAAATCTCATTTTGTGATGGTGGGAACCCTGGTGGGAGCTGATCTGCCCCGGAGAGGGGCTCAGATCCTTCCACGGCCGCTGGAAACTCGTCCTGGATCACTCCGGGATGGTTTAACTCCCAAGGGTCAAACCCCCGTGCTGTGCTCTGGCCCCGTAATAAAGGCATTTTGTGATGTAAAAAAAGCAATCCTGGTGTAATAAAGGGAAAAAAATTGCCGGGGATTCTGTCTGGATGGCAAAGCAGGAGCTCCTGGCAGCGTCAGGGGTATCTGTCCATCTTTTATAGACCCCTGTGGGTCACTGCGGGAGGAGTATCCGAGCCCTGCGGGAGGAAATGAAGGAGGAAATAACGGCAGATCGGATCTGAGCGCTGCTCCCGCCCCCAAATATTCAAAAGAACCTTCTGAGGGATGGGATTAAAACGGGGCGGTTTCACTGATGCTCCGTGCTGGTTGTAGAGAGCAACAATGGGCTGTGCTGGGGTCAGAGGGTGCAGGGCAGGGGGTCCTGCCCGGCCTGGGGGTCCCTCAGGAACAGCCCCTCTGCTGCCCAGGAGGCAGGAAAAGGGGGGGAAAGGGAGAAAAAGGGGGAAAATCCGAGTTCCCCATGTGCCAGACCTTGGGTTTTCTCCCACCTGCCCTGAGGGTTTTTTTGGTTTAGGGCTGGGCTGGGGGCGGTGCCTTTCCCCAAATCCCAGCGGAGGACTGGTGTGGATTGGGCTGAGCCTGGTTTTTAGCGAGATAAATTCAGTGTGTCCCGGCCTGAGCACAGAGCCTGGCTTCCCCACAGCCCGCAGGGAGGGAGGGAACGCTCCCAAACTGTCCCAAAGACCCCTGGCTGTCCCTTCCCTGTCCCAAGGACCCGGTGGAGTCCAAACCTCGACCCCAAATCTCAAAGCCCCGGCAGGGAGCAGAGCGGGATGAGCATTCCCGGCGCATCCCGGGGATGTCCCGGGGAAGGAGGGGACTGTCCCTGCTGGTGTCACAGCCGGGGACACCCCGTGCCCAGGGGGGATGGCACAGGCTCCTGTCGGGTTTAAACCGGAGCACAAAGGGCCGGGCACAGCCTGGCCGGGGGCGAGCCGCACCCGCTAATTGCGGCGGCGCTTAATGAAGGCAGACGCGCGGCGGCTGCTCTCATTAAAATATGAAAATGATGCCAGGCGCTGCCCGGAGCAGGAGGAGGGAGGGAGGGAGGGATAACCCCGCTGCTGGAACAGGGAACGCCGGGCTGGAGGGACATTTCGGGGGCCAGAATTCCCGGTTTTCCAGGGGCTGTTCCTGTGCCGGTGCCCGGAGCTGTCCCAGCCCCGGAGACGGGCTGGAAAGGCTCGGACAGCGCTGGGAATTCTGCTCGGACTGAGGGTCAGGGAACCAAATTCAGGCTCAGATGGGTCAGGGAACCAAATTCCTGCTCCAGACTTTCCCATCCAAGCAGGAAACACTTCCACAAAGCAGCTCCCGGGGTAGGGAGTGCTGCCTTCCCTTCCTCACCAGCCAGCAAAATCCTGGTGTGTTCACACCCCAAAATCACCTTCCCCAAAATCCCAGTCTGTTCCCACAGTGCGGCCAAAATCCCGTCAGGGTGGTGGGAAATCCATACCTGCGTGTTCTGAGGAAATAGAATAACTTGGCCTTGCATTTTGGGAATTTTGGTGCATTTTTTTCTATTAATCTACTCTGCAATCCCCAGGTTTAACTCCATGCGGGAGCCACCAACCACAGGTGCCGATTCGGCAGTTCTGGGATCAGAAAGTCTTGGGGGCCCGTAGGAAAAATTCTGCAAGGCAGCTCCCAATCCCTCTGAGAACAGAGAAAAAGGAAAGGGGGTTAAACGCCTAAAACTGTGATTCCACTCGGGATAAAGCATTAAGAGTTCCTGTGAAGTTATCATTTAAAAAAATATAAAGATTTGAGAACAGCTTGGCCTGGAACAATATTTCAGGCATGGCTAGCTGTTAAAAATAAGCTAATTCAGAAGAGCCACATTTAAATAAATATAATGCAAAGACATAATGGCACAGATAATAGTTTTGAATGGGGAATTCTAATGACTTCGAGGGCATTTTACAGGGCAATTAATACACATGAAAATGCTGCTCTATTCAACTGATGGAAAGAAAGGAAAATAAAATAAAATAAAGCCGGCAGAAAGAGAAAAGGGAGATGGTTGTGACTGGCAAAAATAGGGTTTGATTTTCTTTTCAATAGGATCACTGCTTACAAATAATAAAAGGAAAAATAAGCATGTCAGGTTCTATAATGTGCCTTGTGAAATCCCCAATGATTAGTTTGTAAAGAGGGGCAATTAGGAGCCTTTTGCATATGCATGTGACTTCTGCCGAGCGGGGCTTTCTCCGCTCCCTTCTTCCCCGGCTCTTCATCAACAGGCTAAAAATACATCTGAAAATCCATCTAAAAATCCATCTCGGTTCCTCCCCGCAGGATGGGGGCGGGTCTGGGGGTTTCTCACCCCCCTGGACGGGACCAGCGGAGTTTTTGGGGTCAGGACAACCCCAGACCCCACCAAGGGCCGGTGCTGGGGTTCCCTGGCAGAGCTGGGGCTGCCCTAAAAACTAAAATCTGCTGGTGAGGAGCTGCTCCAGGGGAATCCCAGCACTTTCCCTCTGCACAGGGAATTCTGTACCCTCTGGATGGGTGTCCCTGCCCCGGGACAGGGAGGGGAGCAGGGAAACATTTATGTTTCCCAAGCATTTATGCTCCCAAGCACATTGATGGTTTGGTGTGTTCGGGGTTTGTGGTGTTTGGCCAGAGCTCGATGACCTCGGAGGTCTTTTCCATCAAATCCATCTTTTCCCAGATTTCCCAGCCCTGCCTTTCCCCTGGGGAGGCTCCTCCAGCCCAGGGTGCCCAACACGACCTGGCAGGGCTGAGGTGATGCCTTGGGAGGGCTGAGCTGGAACAGAGACTGGACAGAGCTGGGGAATAAAGGAGATATTTATTGAAAGGCCTTTAGGATACACCTTGGGCAGGACAAGAGCCTGGCCAGGGCTACACCCAAGGTGAACACAAAATGGTCACAAAGTGGTCACAAAATGGACTCAAAATGGTCACGAGGTCTCACACTTTTATAAGTTTTGGTTCATTTGCATATTGGGGTTTAATTGTCCCATTACATCTCCACTTTATGAAGTTCCATCCTTCTTGTTCCTCCCTCCAGCCCACCCTTGTTTGTGCTGTTGGGGCTGAAAGTTGTCCTTGGTCCTCAGCAGGAAAAGGATTTGTTCTGTCTCCCTGCTCTGTGCAGAGCTGAGTGACACTGCCTGTGAGCTCAGAGCTGCCCCCCTGAGCAGCACAGAACCTGAAATACAGGAAATTTAAACTCAAGGCATCAGTGGGGACAAGCCCACAGCTCTGCTGGCACTGCAAGGCTGGGCCAGGGCTCTGGGGGTCCCTGGGGCCCAAAACCCTCCCCCTGTGCCCCCCTGCCCATCTGCACTGGGACCCTGCCCTTGCCACGGAGCCTGTCCAGACCTGGAGCTGCGTTTCTGAAATGTATAAATAAATATTACATATGCTAACAGATGGTTCATTAGCCAGTTGTTATGGCAATCAGCGTTTCAGCCAATTAAAATCCTTCCTCGTAGCCTTAAAAATGTCACTGATGGGGACATTGAAATGGCCAGAGAACAAACAGCCCCTCTGCAGGCTGGCACTGGAACAAAAGGCGTTTTCTGGGAGTTTCTGGAGAAAGGAGAAGAAACAGGGGAAGAGTTGGGGATCCTTTGTGCTGGAGGAGTGAGAGGTGCTGCCCCTGAGTTTTAATTACTGGGAGAGGCTGTTGGACATTTTGCCACCCAAATGGGGCTTGGGGTGATCATTTGGGAACCCCAGAGGTGCCTCTGGGATATCCCAGCCCCTGCTGGGGTTTTCCTACAGGAATTGTCTGGGGAGGGCTGGGAGTTCAGAATTCCTGAGGCTTTCCTGGGAACGGCAGTCCTGCAGCCCTGGCAGTGCCCGGGGGATGCTCAGGGGATGGTAACCCAAAGGAATTTAAATTATCCTTGTAGGAGCACCAGGATACCCAGAGATGGTGGAGATGGGGCAGTCACAGGGGAGGAGTGGAGAAGGAAATTGCATTTCCTCATAATTCCTGGTGCTGTTGAGGTTGCATGTGGCTGGAATAGAAAAGAACTGCTTAAGTCATAAAAGTTCCTCCCAAACACCTTTTCCCTGGGCTGGTTGTGGTGGGAGCCCCCAGCCTCTCCAGCCTGGGGCTCTGGGTGCAGGAGTAAAATCACGGCATGGGAAGGCAGAGCCTTTTCATCCCGAATTTGTGGTGTGGCAGGACAGGCCCTGGAGAGGGGAGAAAACCCTCCAGGGAGCACCCTCCTGAAGGCAGGGGTCAGGATGGTCCATATCCCATATCAGTGGAGGTAAAACTCCCCAAAGCTCTTGTTCAGCCAGGGCAGGGCCGGGTTTCCCCCATCCCTGTCACGTTCCAGGGGCTGCTGCTGCCCTGGCAGCCAGCACAGAGCAGGAGCCCGGATTTGATGAGTCACAGCCTCGCCAGGGTCGAGTCTCTTTTTTCTAATCTCTGCTGTCTTCTGCAACCGTTTAGAGGAGCAAAAAATAGCTCCCACAGACAATCAGGACAGATTGCTTTAATGAGAGCTCGAAAAAACGAGGAACAAACGGCTCAAATTGAGCCTTCGCGAGGTTCCTCCCCACGTCTGCAGGGAGCTGCAGATGCCTGAGTCAGCAGCTCTGCAGCAGGAGCCGGCTGCTCCGGGAGGGCAGCTCCCCACCCTCCTTTTTACACCAGGTTTTATCCCGGTGCCTGAACTGAACATCCCGAGTGGAAGCTGCTCGGCAGCCCCATTTTCTGCCGGTAATTGTCTTTTATCTGCTGCAGTCGGCACTGCCCGGCTCCCATCTGCTCCTGAGTCACTCCCTGAACGTCAGGGAGCGCAGCGATCCCTCTGCCCATATGTGCTCCAACACCGGGGTGGGATGGAGCTGAACCCTTTCCAACCTTGCCTTCCTCCCCACTTTTTAATGGTCATTTTTTATTAATTAATTCAAACATTCACAGTGATGGGGCAGCCACAGCTGCTCTGGGCATTCTGTGCCAGGGTTTCTCCACAGGGAACAATTCTTCCCTGAAGATCTGGAGGAATATTGGGTCAGGACTGCAGGAAAATGTTGCATTTTTCACAAAAGGATTAGTTCAGCAGGGAAAAGAGAATCCCCAGCAGACCCAGCACCTCCCACCCTCGAGTGTCCCACGAGGGGATTCTGCAGCAGGGGAAGGAGCTTTGAGGCTCATCCTGGCATTTCATCCTGTCTCTGTCATCCAGAGAACTCCCCATGACCCATAAATAGATTTTCCTCTTCTCTTTATTTCTCTCTTCCCTTTTGGTTTTGCCGTGGCAGCTCCAAAAGCTTCAGAGCTGCTCCTTGATGGGCATAAAAATATCATGAGCACTTGTTTAAACATCAGAAAGGTATTAGCTCAATTTTGCACTTCAACGCTACCAAGAATGTTTAGGCCCATTGGGCATGAATTTAATTTTCTTACAGGCTGCAGAGAGAAGAAAAATCAGCCTCCCTCTCTGAGCATTAACTGCTGCTCCCTGTGACAGCTCAGAGCATCACCTTTCCAGGGCTCCAGGCTCCAAATGGGGCTGAAATGAAGCCCTGAGCAGTCCCAGACCTCTCCCCGGGGCTGTTCTGCACCTTGGCTCGGTGTCTGCACAGGAGAAGCTCCAGCAGGAGGAACAGCACTGCAGCAGGGCCACAAAAATCAAATAATTCCTCTCCACCAAACCCTGCACGTTCCCCGTGGCAGGAAAATCCTCCCTCACCTCGTTAGTGACAAAACCTTGGGGGAAAAGGCATCAAATCAGGCTGGGTGTTTCCAGCAGTGCATTGATGGCACATCACATTGTGGTGATGGTCTAAAAAGTAGATTTTGGTGGTTTTTTGAGGTGTCCTGTTTGTTGGTTCGCTCCCAGCCCAGGTGCCTCCCCAGGTGATGCACAGCAAGGCTCTGAAGGGTGTCAGGACATCAACTGCTCCTTTCCCAAGGACCCAGGAATGTCCTTGTGGGGGGAAAAGTCACCTTTCAATGGTCATCAGTAACTGCCAGTGTGTTTAAACTTCCATGGCAAAGATCTGTACAGCCCATGGCTGTGAATTATCCACGTGGGCTGGGGACAGTCCCAGTCCTGCTGTCCCTGTCACCTTCCCCAGCCCCTGCAGGGCTGCCTGTCCCTGCCCTGGGCTGTCCACAGAGCCCCAAACCCACCTCAGCCTCAGTTCAGGGGGGCTCAGATCAGTCCTGGGGGCTCCTGGACACCCCTCGAGCCCGATCTGTGCAGGTGAGGAGGGGTTTGGTCTGTGCCACCAGGAGCCCGTGGGAGATGGGACCCTTCAGGGCAGTGGTGGCCGTGGTAACAGCAAAATACCTGCAGGAGGAGGGAACAAACTGCAAAATTCCTGCAGGAGGAGGGAATAAACAGCAAAATTCCTGCAGCAGGAGGGAATAAACAGCAAAATTCCTGCTGCAGGAGCAACAGACAGCAAAATTTCTACTGTAGGAGGGAACGGCAATGTTCCTGCTGCAGGAGGGAGCAAACAACAAAATTCCTGCTGCAAGAGCAGCAGACAGCAAAATTCCTACTAACAGCAAAGTTCCTGCTGCAGGAGGGAACAGCAATGTTCCTGCTAACAGAAATGTTCCTGCAGCAGGCAGGGCTTGGAATAAATCCCTGCATTTCTTTGCATAAATGCATGCAGTCCTTTGATTATTTTCCACATTTCTGAGCCCTGGAAAGGTCCCTCTCATGTGCTTTTCTCTCAGCCATAGAAAAGGTGTGAGGCCAGAGGGATTTATCATTTTAAAGGAATTTCCAGCTCTGATGGAAATGCTCTTGGGGCCTTGGAGCTCGGCCTCAGAGCCTGGGCCAGGGCTCAGAGGAGCATGGACCTGAGCATCCCAAACTGGCAGAGTCCTCTCTGTGCTCTGCCCAAATTCTGGATCCTTTGAAGCTTTCCCAGGGCTGCTGGGCAGGAGATCAGAGCCAGGGGGAGGGAGTTTGGACACAGGGACCAGGGGAAAGGGGAGCAAAGGCAAACTCCAGTGCCCCCAGTGCCCTCCACCATCTGCACCTCTGCACCTCTGCACCCTGCCCGTGCTGCAGAATTCCAGAGGGAACGGGAGGCAGCAAGTGCCTGGTGGTGCAGAAGGAGATTTTGGATGCTGATCAAGGCACAGGTGGAACAGGTTCCAGAGAATAAATAAATAATGGATGGAAAGCTGAAAGGGAGATGTGAGGGTGAGATCAGAGAAAGCCAAAGGAGTCAAATCTGCAGTGAAGGAACAAATAATCCTGGGGGTTTGGGGAGCTGGGAGAGAGGCTGGAGCAGGCACAGGAGAGTGCAGGGTGTGGGATCCTCGGACAAACCCCTGGGGGATGGCAGAGCCCTGCAGGACTGGGCTGGAGGAGGCAGCAGCCTGGTCTGGGGGATCAGCAGGGGATCCCCGAGGTGAGGCAGGGTGGAAATGCCACCCCTGTGTCCCTGAGGGGTCCCAGAGCTGCTCCTCCCCGGGGCACGAGCTGAGAGCCCTTCGGGGCTGTCTGTTCTCTGGGAGCAGCCCAACATCACAGCAGCCCAATCTGTTCCACGTTCAAGGTCTCTCTCTCTCTCTCTCTCTCTCTCCATCCCCTCTGAGCCCCAGGAACATCGATAAACGCCGTGAAAAGAGTCTGGTGTAAATAACAGGAGTTTCTGCCTATCCTAATCAATAAAATATTGTTTATGGGAGCCCTGGTGGCCCTCTCAGCTGCAGTGCAAGGGCTGGCAGTGGGTTTATAAACTTCCTTTCCAGGTGGCTGTAACAGGGAGTGCTGCTCTGCCAGGGATGTAAATCAGGTTCAGGTTTGTAGCTCCTGGTTTTGCTGTTTCTTTAAAACACAAGTGGCTGTATATGGCTTTTTTTAAATTTTATTATTTTTCCTTGCTAGGCTGTAGCTTCATGAAGGAGGTGCAGAGGGTGGATGGGTGTGGAGGAGGCGCAGAGGGTGGATGGATGTATTTTTTGCAGTTAAACTCTATCGACGTCCCCTCACATGCAGGGAGAGGGAAACAAGCAAACAAATAATGCTGTGATGGATTCCCAGGATCTGCATTTAAAAGCCAAGCACCACACAGAAAGCACAATAACTGCAGCCCATAACTCTCCCTCCACAAAGCCAAACTGGGCACTGCTCTGCTGAGTTATTTCCTCCTGCTGCCTGCGTTTCAGGCTCCTTCCTTCCCTGGCTTTCATCTTGGCCTTTTGATATCCCACCAGCCAAGATTCCAACCACACCAACCCCATCTTCCCTCCTCAAAATATGAGTTCAGTCCTCACAGCAACATTTGATTTACAGACTGCTAGAATAATATCAATAATTTCTTCTTGTTTTCACAAGATTAGTTGCCAGATGCAGAGCTGGAAATCAGGGATGAAAGGTCTGTGCTTGCTGTTGGGCATCAAAATCCTTTAATGATTTATTAATGTCAACATTTTTTATTTTCCGTGCAGCCTGTTGTTGTGTGTGTGCCTGTTTATTTCTGTGCACAGCCAAAGGTCAGAGCTTGGGAAGCAGTTGGGAAAATGTTTTAAAGTGCCTGAGAAGGCACCAGTGAGCTCTGTGAGGGTTCTGAGGAGCTTTTGGGATGTCTCTTGGAATTCTGGAAATATGGATTTTGGGGTTTTAATGCATAGGAATATGTGTGAGAGGATGTATTACTCAAGGTGGAGAATTGGGGCATTGTCTACATCCTTCTTCTTCACCTTCTTCCTTCTTCTCCATGGGTTTGGGTGGTTTTCTGTAATTGGGTGAAAAATGTTCCCCACTGTGGGCCTTGGGTGGTCATTATTGGGTCAGAAACATAAATAATAGAGGTGTCACCTCGTTATTGGGTGATTATCCCTTAAATAACCTTGGGAAGAGTTAGAGGTGCTCCATTTTACCTCTGTTCTCCAACTTGCTGGGTAGAGCTCAGGGCTGGTGAGGCTGTGAATAGATAAGAAATAATAAACATCCACACCCTGAAGAGCTTTTCCAGCCCCGGGGGTTCTCTAATTCAGCGATTTACCCCACGGAGTGACTCTTCTGCAGCAGGTCCTGAGCAGTTTCCACCCTTGCCTTGTGTGTGGCGGCTGGGGCAGGGTGGCTTTGCCTGTCCCACCCGGGCTCCCTCCCTGTCCCCTCCTGTCCTGGTTGAGGACAGAGCCAAGAGCTCTCCGTCAGCCTGGGAGTGCCCAGGGCTGGGCTGGAGGGGGCCTGGAGCACCTGGGGTGGTGGGAATTAAATAAACCTCCTAAATAAACTCCTAAATGCTATAAACCTCCTAAATAAACTTTAATGTCCCTCCCCACCCAAACCCTCAGTGACTGTGCTGTGCCCCTCTGCAGCTCTGCATTAACACTGAAATCTCCCCCAGGAATTCCCCAAAGCTTTTCTGCTGGGCTGGAGCTGCTGCCTGCAGCTCTGGAGGTGTTTTTGAAGGGCACAGGAATGTGCCCACTCACACAGATCCACACCAAACCTCCTTGGCACTGCTGGTGTGGCTGAGCAAAAACAGCTCCAGGAGCAATGGGGACCATTGTCCTTCTGTCCACAGCTTGAGCAGCACGAAATGTCCAACAACAGGGACAGAAAAGCCACATTTTACAAATAAATTCCATTTACAAAGCATCCAGGATCTGTGAAAAGTAAGGGGGAGAATTTTAATACAGAGCAGCTCAGTCTGACAACAAAGCTGAAAACTTATTGACTTGGAAATGTGTGTTTGAGCTATCAAAAAATGGGCAATATTCAAATGGAAAATTCTCCTTTCCTTTTTAATCGTGGCAAAACTCCGTTCCATGCATTCAGTGGATTTAGAACAATTTTATAGCAGTGTTGTCTGGGGAAAAATGCCTTTGCCTGTAAGAGCACAGGTTCTTTTAATGGGAGTTGTCATCTAAATAATTCCATATCATCAAGCAAAAAAAGATAATTTATAGGGGGAAAAAAAGCCCCAGAGCAGCCTAAAGTCTCAGAGTCACCCACAAAATTGCTTATGAATGTGCTATTAGTTGGGAGGCAAAAGTTAATGGAGAACTGGCTGGCCCTGGGGGAGCAGTAAATGGGATCCTGAGCCTGCTGCCCCAGGGCAGGATTTCAGAATTGGCCCCAGCCCGCCCAGGTTTGAGAGAAGTTCCCGTGTCTGATGGTTATTTGTTGGTCTAAGTGAGATAATGCACTGATGAGCCTCAGCCTAATTCCAAATGAAAACCAGTTCCAGGATGATAATTTTTATTACAGGCAGGCTCAGAGGCCACAGACTGTGCCTGGGTTTATAATTCCTGCCCGTGGTACAAATCTTTCCCCCCGAGTGAGCGCAGGAGGGACAGCCAGAAATAAATGTGGGGCTGCTCACAGGGCAGGGCAGGCAGAAATAAGGCTGGGCTTGGGAGCCGGGATTTTACTGCTCCTGAACCTGCTCCCACCCCTGGGACTGTCCCAGCCTGGCACAGGGGAAGGTGTCCCTGCCATGGCAGGGGTGGCATTGGGTGAGCTTTGAGATCCCTCCCAACCCAAACCATTCCCTGGTTATCTGGAGGAATTTATTTTTAATGTTTATATTTTTGGTTTATATATTTTATGTCTTTATATTTTGTTTTATATTTTTGTTATATATATTTTATGTTTATTTTTATATATTTCTCATATATATTTTATATCTTTTAATTATATATATATTTATATATATTTCTCAATATATTTTATATATGTTATATTTTTTATCTATTTCTCGGTTTTTTGTTTATATTTTTTGATTTGCACAAACAGAGCTAAATTGACTTGTGGTAAAGTGAAGCTGTTCCTCAAGGTCTCTGAAAGCCTCACTCCAGCACTGGGCCGTATTTAAACATAATTACTGAATGTTTAAGGAGGGACAACCTTAAACACAAACACAGGATGGGGGGAGTGTCAGGGAGGGAAAACACCTGCAATTGTCCTTTAACCCACCCAGCAGAGAAGCTCCAACTCCTGCAGAGGAGGCAGAGCTTGGTGGGTTTGGTGCCTGTGCCGTGCTCCTCCTCTCTGCAGTAATTTATCAATAATTCCAGTGCTCAGAGGGCTTTGGAGCCCAGGCTGGGGAGCTTTAGCATGAGCAGGAAAAAAAAATAAAAAAGGATTAGATTAGAGGATTAGACATTAGACATTTATATGAATATGAATGGTCTTTGCAGCTACATCAGCCAGGAGAAAATTACATGGGGCTGATAATCTTCATGCTCGAGGGCCTAAGCTGCTCATGAGAGCCGGTCAAATTATTTGTTGGGAGCCATTTATTTGAAGAATTCAGCCCTTTTTTCCTGTTTGTGTGCGGATCATGGGTTTTATTCATGCACTTCTTCCTCAGGACAGTCTGACGTGGCTGGGGCTGAGCTGGGGATGGTTTATCGGGGATATTCCATCAGTCATTCCCTGCCTGGGGCTGAGCCCCTGCCAGGGAAGGGGAGGGGAGGAGAAGGAGCATCCCAGGGCTGAGACAGAGCCCAGTCCTCTCCTGCTGCTCAAGCTGCATCCTGCCTCTGTCCAGCAGGCAGCTTTTCTTCCTGAGTCAATACAAAGCTGGGATTTTGCTGCTGATTGGCATCAAAAACCTAAAAATCCTGAAGTGCTCACAGAGAACAAGCTCTCAGTCGGGGCAGGCAGAGCAGAGCAAGAGCAGGGAGTGAGCAAAGGTCTCTCTCCTCTGGGGGAGTCCAGGGCTGGGAGATGTTTGAGGATTTAAACTCAGCCTGTGCTGATCCCAAACCCATGGAGACCCCCAGTTTTAGGCAGGAGTGCTCCTGGCACACTCCAGACCCTCATTTAGCAGCTGAAATCCCCTCCTGGTGTGTTCCTGGCCAGTTCAGCACAAAGTCACACCCAGGGGAACTGCCCGGTGCCATCCCTGCTCCTCCTGCCCTTCAGCATCTCCCTCCCTTTCCCAGGGCAGGAAATTCCACTTTTGGGGTGACACTGTTGTTATCCCTGGGGCTGTGGGGAGCAGGATGGGCTGGGAGTGATGGTGAAAATCCTCTGGGCAAACCCCCAGCTGAGCTGGGCAGTGTGAGCACCTGTGTGGGGCTTTAACCCCTCCCTCAGTGCCCCTCTGGTTCATTTCTGGACTTCATGGGTGTTTGGGTTTTGTTCCTTTTTGCCAAGCTGGTTCCACTCTTAGCCCTCCATTAATAGCTCTGGGGGAAAAAAAAAATCACACTCCGGTTGCAGGGAAGTTTGTGCAAGTGACAGCTTTCCTAACACGTCTGTGGAGCTTCCCAAAATATTGTGGAGGAGAAAACGTGTGCGTGTGGCTCTGCAAACAGACGTGTGCTGCACGGCCCTGGGTGCAGCCAGGGAAACACACACAGTCCCAGGGAAAAGCACAAATAATCCCAGGAAATACACACACAGTCCCAGGGAAAAGCACAAATAACCCCAGGAAAACACACACAGAGTCCCAGGAAATACACACACAGTCCCAGGAAATACACAGAATCCAGGGAAATGCACACACAATCCAGGGAAATACACACACAGTCCCAGGGAAAAGCACAAATAATCCCAGGAAATGCACACAGAGTCCCAGGAAATACACACAAAATCCCAGGGAAACACACACACAGTGGAGGGAAATGCACACAGAGTCCCAGGAAATAAACACAAAGTCCCAGAGAAAAACACAAACAATCCCAGGGAAAAACACAAATAATCCCAGGAAACACACAGAGGTTTAATAAGGAAAAATAACAAAATAGCAAACCTTACAGAAAACAAACAATAAGCCACGCACAGGTGTCTGAGAAAACTCTGACACCTTCCTAAAACATT
>JBBMKD010000096.1:5933761-5945962 GCA_037834095.1 Argya squamiceps | reverse complement strand
GTAAAAAACCTTTTATTTCCTTTTTGCTGTTTGCTAAACACTGAATGTTTGAGGAGGGACAACCTTAAACACACACACAGTCCCAGGAAACACAAACAATCCCAGGGAAACACACATACAGTCCCAGGGAAACATACACGGGTTAAATAAAGAAAAATAACAAAATAGCAAACGTTACAGAAAACAAACAATAAGCCACACGCAGGTGTCTGAGAAAACTGACACCTCCCTAAAACATTGTAAAAAACCTTTTATTTCCTTTTTGCTGTTTGCTAAACACTGAATGTTTGAGGAGGGACAACCTTAAACACACACATAGTCCCAGGAAACACAAAAACATTCCCAGGGTAAATCACAAACAATCCCAGGGAAACACACACAGGTTTAATAAGGAAAAATAACAAAATAGCAAACGTTACAGAAAACAAACAGTAAGCCATGCACATGTGTCTGAGAAAACTCCGACACCTTGCTAAAAACACTCTAAAAAGCCTTTTACTTCCTTTATGCTCTTTCCTAAATACTGAATATTTAAGGAGGGACAACCTTAAACACAAACACAGTCCCAGGAGTCACAAGCACACACAGTCCCAGGAATATTGCAGCCAATAGAGACAGATCCAGGGTTTGAAGAACGGTGACAAGGTCCACTGGATGCTTCTCCCTTGGCGCTGATCCAATCCCTGCCAGAACAGCCAAGAGGTTTCCAGGTTCTTTTCCTTATCAGAAATGCAGAGGGGTGAGTCTCAGACTTTTCCCTGTATGGAAAACACTCTGCTGGGCGTGGGCAATGCATCCCTACAGCGGCCCTCGGGTCAATTGGAGGCGACAGAATCACCGTTGATCCAAATTAAAAACAAATACAGAGGGTCCACAGCAGTGATTCCCCGAGTTCAGACTCCATTAGCGGCTGATTTAGTGAGCAGTGACCTGTGGCTGTTTGCAGAGGAAGGTGCCGAGCGTGAATCCTGCTGCTCTGGTCAATAAGCTATTTAATTTAATGAGAAACAGTATTGATGGGCCGGGGATGCAGCTCCCAAAAAGAGAAAAAAAAAAAGAAAAAAAAAAAAAGTTGGAAAAAAAAGGTGCAGCTGCGAAGAGCAGATAAAGTCTTCAGCTCCCGGGTTCACTCCTTGGGTGTTTTCCCTTTTGTTATCTCATTAATTAAAGTCCTGAGAAGGCTCAGTTTGGGTTTGGAAGTGTGGCAGGAAAGGTGCTGAGGGTGGGATTGCTGCAGGGACAGGGAACGTGGGGAGGAGATAATGCAGAGTGCAGTGGAGTGCCCTGACCTTCCCCAGAAAATAAATCCATGCAGGAAGAAGTTGTTCCAAAGGAAAGCCTGAAATAAAAACCTGTCAGGTCAGCCAAGGAGAGCAGGTGCTGCTGGAGACCCAAATTCTGTACAACACTCCTGAGTGTTCCTGAGATGAAAATTACACTGGGGATGTCACAACCCAAAAATAATGTTAAAAAATGAGAAAATATAAATGGCCGTGCCCAGGCAGCCCTTGGGGCTCAGTGCAGGGGCACAGCAGGGCCAGCCTGGTGGCTCTTTGGGAAAAGAGAATGTGGCCAAAAACGGTCAAATCATGGAATGGTGGAGTGATGAAGGCTGGGAATGACCTGTGAAGTCATCCAGTTCAGTCCTGAACCCACTGTGGTCACCACCAAACCACGAGCCCACCACATTCCCCACCAAACAATGAGCCCACCACATTCCCCGCCAAACCATGAGCCCACCACATTCCCCACCAAACCATGAGCCCACCACGTTCCCCACCAAACCATGAGCCCACCACGTTCCCCACCAAACCATGAGCCCACCGTGGTCACCACCAAACCATGAGCCCACCGTGGTCACCACCAAACCATGAACCCACCAAACCATGAGCCCACCACGTCTCCCACCAAACCATGAGCCCACCACATTCCCCACCAAACCATGAGCCCACCACGTCTCCCACCAAACCATGAACCCACCACGTTCCCCACCAAACCCTGTCCCCCAATGCTCCATGGTAGAGGAGAGGCCGGGGCTGGGAGAATCAAAGCTCCATCCAGCTGCATTTTCATCTCTAAATCATTCCAGGAGCCCTCCCTCAGTCTCCTGCGTGGCCCTGAACACACGGGAATGATCCAATTTCCAAGTTCATTAAAGTTCAGCATCCCCTGGAAATGAATTCCCAGGGAACAGAGTACAAGGCAGAAACTCCAGCTGATTGCTGAGAGTTGTCTGCAGTTAGTAGCCTGCAAAGAAAACACACATTTAAGGAAATTAGAGTAGCAAGACAAATGAGGTGGAGCCATCAAGAGGAGCAGGAGCTGAGGATAATCCATATTTTAAAATACTGCAGTGGTTTGCAGGGTTTGGAGGGAGAAACATTCTGTGTATTTTTGTGCTCTGGGCCCCAGCTCTGCCCTGCAATGAGACGTGAGCAGCCCCAGGGTGGGGAGCCAAAACCTCACTCAGCTGAGGGGCAGATCCCCAGCAGATCATTCCACGGGGTGCCCTGATCCAGACTGATCCTGGCACCCTGGGATGGCTTCTCAGTCAATACCAAGATTTCCTGGCACCTCACAGTGGGACACTGCCCTTGGCAAGGCAGGAAAAACAGCACCAAACCCACCCAGCCAGGCAATCCCCCCTCATTCCTCCCCACTGGATGCTTTCTTCATTTAATATTTAATATTATTTAATATTATTTAATATTATTTAACATTATTTAATATTATTTAATATTATTTAATATTATTTAATATTATTTAATATTTAATACTGCCCTGGCACAGCAAAGTCACCCCACTGCTGTCTCAGGTGTGAGGAGGGTGCAGGAAGGTACAAAGAAGGGGTTTTTACAAAACAATTCCATCCACAGCCCATGCTGGTCAATCCCTCAAAGCAAACCAAGGATCTGCAGCTTTTCCATGGCAGGAAAGTGCCAATCCCTGTGGTTCCTCTGCCACACTCCTCATGTGCTGCTCCTGCATCCTTTGTGTCACAAGAACGGGAGGAAAGGGCTGGAGGTGACGTTATTCCAGCTCGAGGAGTGAGGGAATGGTGCAGTTTGCTGGGAATCAACATTTTTCCTGCTGGTGGAGAATCTGGGGGTGGTCTGGGGACAGTGCCAGGGTGCCCACCCCGAGCAGGAGCAGCCAGGGAGCTCCTGGTGCTTTTCCAGCAGCCTGGATCCTGCAGAAGAGCCCCCAGACAGCACAAAAAGGCATTTTCAGGAGCCTGGGTTTCCTCATTATGTATGGCAGCTACGGCTGCCTGGATGGGAAGCATTATTTTAAGCAAAAGAGGCAGATTGGGAGTGCAGACACAGGAAAGCATGGCAAATGAGAGAAACTTTGATCAAAATTCAAATCCAACTCAGCCTCCGGCTATCTGCTGAGCAGCCTGCATTCTCCTGGAGAGGGTTTTTTTTTCCCTCTTTTTTTTCAGAACAGGAACATGAAGAAAGCCCTCGGTATGAGGGAGGTCAGTAGACACCCTGCATTTCAGAGGTTCAATTTAATCTCATTTTCTTTGGCCTCAGTGATTTGCTTTTCCAGGTCTGGTGGCCCCTTGAGAAACTTTTCATTCTCTCCTTTCAGGTGCTCAGTAATGCAGCGTTAAGAGGACTTTCCCACTTTGTGGCCTAATTATGGAAAAAATTCATTTCTGAGTGGGCTGTCTGGGCTGCTTTTAGGCTGATTCCCTCAGCTCTCCAATCAGGCTCCTCACAAGGCATCCTTTACAGAGAGCTAAAAATCACCTTTTACAGGTGTTTCACCCCAGGGATGCCGGGCTGGGAACGCAGCAGCTCCTGCAGGAGGGGCTGTGCCCTGCCAGGACCCCTCTGCCCTGCCAGGACCCCTCTGCCCTGCCAGGACCCCTCTGCTCCTGCCCTGCCAGGACCTGCCTGTCCCGATGTCCTGCCATCATCCCCAGCTCTGGGAGGTGGTGGAAGCACACTGGAGAATAATCACAATCAGGGCAGGAAGCCTTGCAGGGTTTGTGGGGCAGAGCAGGAAATTCCTGCTCGGAGCTCCCAGTGCTGAGAAAACAGTGGGAATGGGCTCGGGTTAATATTTTTATATATTTTTAATGTATTTTATGTATTTCCTTCAGTGCAGGAAGCAGGGAGCACCAGGGAAATCCTCACCCAGCTGAGAGAATCCAGGCAAGGTGAGGCCATTTGCCAGCCAAGCCACAATTACCTGTGCAGAGCAGGTCTGGTCACAGCAGACAGAAAAAAAACCCAAAAAAAAACGGGTGTGAAGGGGCTGGGAAAGGAGCAAAAGGGGCAAAAAAGGAGTGGTCGTTGATCAGAGCTGCCGTTTCTTGGTGAACAAGTCCCCAGATCTGTGATAAGGCAGCAGGGAACGGCTCCAGGCTGGAGCAGGGAAGGTTTAAATGGGATATTGGGAATAAATTGATGCCTGGGAGGGTGGGGAGGGGCTGGGATGGGATTCCCAGAGGAGCTGGGGCTGCCCCTGGATCCCTGAATGCCCCAGGCCAGGCTGGACACGGCTGGGAGGACCCTGGGACATGGGAGGTGTCCCTGGAACACAGAGGGTGGCACTGGATGATCCTTGAGGCCCTCCCAGCCCAAACCATTCTGGGTTCTGGGACTCCATCAAAGCTGTGCCAGGCAATATTTCAGTTCTGAGCTGCTGCTTTGTCCTCGTGGCTCTGGCAGCAGGATGAGGGATGGATGTGATGGTGGCTGATGATGTCATTTCTGTTTTAAGGAGAATTCCTGGCTGTTGGCAGTGGTTTGGGGTTGTCAACTTCAGTGAACTCTCAGAAGCAGAACAAAGGTGAAGGAAAGAAACTTCTGCTGCCCTCAAAAAGGAGCAGCTGGTGAAACAGAAAATTCTGCATTAAAAATTCTCCATCAACATATTCTGCATCAATAAATCCTGCAGCAATTACTCAAAAAATTATCACAGATTTTCCCTCTATTAAATAACCCAAAGTAATTTTAAGAATAAAAGCAAAACAGAACAGGGTTTTATGGAAAAGGAGCAGCTCTATTTCTCTCTCCAAAAAGCAATCTCCTGTTCCAGGACTGGGAGCAGGACTGGCTGTGATTGTCCTGGCAATTCTTTCCTGCAAATGGAGCGAGGAAATGCTGCATCACAAATGCAGAGAGTCACAAATCACTGACATTTCCGAGAAAGAACTCCTGAAATACCCCAAACTGCTTCCATCTCTAACAGTATCATTTACTGCAGGGGCGTGCAGCCTCTCCAGGGTGCAGACCCAGGATTTCCAGCAGAAGTGGGAGGTTTCATTCCCACTTTGCAGATTGGGAAATGAGAAAAGGAGAATTGAGGTGGTTTTCTGTGAGAGCACTGCACTGAGGGCAGGTTTTGCAGCTCAGATTTGCCCTCTCCAGCTGGACCTGTGGTCACTGTCCAGGGCACGACTTAATTTGGCTTTTCCCTGGAGAACCTGTGTGGTTTCAGCTGTGCAGGAGAGGTTTGTCCCTGCAATAATCTGGTTAAAGCTCCTCAGGAGGGAGTGACAGCAGTGACAGCACGAGGTGAGGGGTGCAGGCCAGGAATGAGGGTGTTCATGGGGAAGGACCATCAGTGCTGTGGGGACACCACCCCCAAGGCACGGGGAGGGCTCTGGAACTGGACCTGGGTGTGGGTTGTTCACCTGGGGCTTCTTTAGGCCTTTATTTTACATTTCCATGGCACGGGGAGGGCTCTGAAGTTGGAACTGGGTGTGGGTTGTTCACCTGGGGCTTCTTTGGGCCTTTATTTTACATTTCTGGGCATGGAGGAAGGGATCAGAAGAGTTTCCAGGCCGTGGGCTGGGAGCAGCTGGACCCTGGATGCTCTGGATGTGCTGAGCAAAGGGGATTGAGGGCTGAGGATGGGAGGCAACTAAAGTGCTGCGGGTCTGAGCAAGAGGTGTGGCTGGTCTGGAAAAACCCAGACTGGCTCAGCTTGGAATGGCCCCTAAAAATCCTCCAGTTCCAACCCCCTGGGACCTTCCATGAGAGATTTCTCCACGTTTACACCTTCCAAAACCAAACACCCCCAGGTCTGTGAGGGTGATTCCCTGTGTATTCCCTGCTCTCGTTTCCAGGGCTGAGCCTTTTCCCTGGCACGGCCCCTGCTGACCCTCCCCTGCCCCTCCTGTGCCCGTGCTGGTGCTGCAGAAACCCTTCCCTCTGATCTGGGAAACAGAAATGTGCCTGGGAAATGGGAATGCCATGAAACACATCCCCCTGGGTTATTCCTGGCCCTTCCCTCCTTCCCTCCCCTCGCCCTGACCACAATATTTGCTGTGGCTGTGGCATCCAATTGATTTGATTTCCCTTTCTCTTGGTCATCCTTCGTCCCTCTGGTTGGTTTTGGGTTTTTTTCTCCTTTTCCTTAAGAAAACCGGGATGCAAGAATGGGAGGGTGGAGGAGCCCATCCCGCAGCCCTGTGGGCCGGGCTGTTCTCCTGAGGGGCTGCCCGAGGTGGGTTTTCATTGCCAGCCCACGTGCTCCAGCTGTTTGCCAGCTGTTTGAGCTTGTCGGGGCACCGGGGGGATGATCCTTCCCCTCTCCCATTTCCACACCCCGATCCTGCCCTCCCTTCCCCTGCACCCTCACACCTGAGCCGGGACGAGCCGACCATTGAACCCATATCATGATTTATGCATGGAAACCCAGAAACCCCCGCAAAACAATCGCGTGAGTAATTTTTCATCATGAACTCGGCTTAAAGCACTTGCCAACAGGCCAAATTACCCTCTTGTTAAGCGTTGTGTTTTGTTCTTCCTCCTTTCTTCTGCTCCGTGTACGCCTTAATATTGCTAAGTGTTCTCCGGCGTGGGGGAACATTTGCATTTTGCGCTGAGCATCGTGCGGGGCGAGCACATCAAAGGAGCCTTTTGTTCTTCCCCCCTGGCTCGTTCGCCATCGCTGCGGGCTCTGTGCTGGGGCTCCAGCCCCGGCAGCCCCCGAGGGCTTTTCTCGAACCTTCCCCATCCTGGGAAAGGCTTTTCCCGGGATATCGGAGCGGGGTTTTTGCGCTGAGCTTCCCTCACGTTCCCGCAGCGCTGGCTCGGAGCCTTCCCCGCCCGAGGTGAGGCTGCAATCCCCGCCGCAAATCGAATTAATGGTGGTAATAATTCCTCCCTTCCTCCTCCTCTTTGTTTCCCCAGCACTCGGCTCCTTCCAGCCCCGCTTTCCCCGGGATTTCGGTGCCCAACCTCCCTCGATTTCAGCGATGGGAGCTGACAGCAGGAGCTGAGTGTGGGGTGTGTGTGTGACAGAACCCGGACAATTCCCCACTTCCAGGGAATCCCAGAAACCCCGACTGGCCCGGATTGGAAAGGCCCCTAAAGATCCCCCAGTTCCAACCCCCTGGCACCTTCCACCAGAAATTTCTCCACGTTTGCCCCTCCCAAACCCAGCCAGCCCCAGGTCTGTGAGGGTGATTCCCGGCACGGCAGCACTGGACATGGACAATGGGATGTTTTAACTGCTTGTCTCCATCTCTGCCGGCCACAAACCCCTGCCCTGGAGCCGCAGCTCCTCTCCCCCGAGGGAAACAGCAGTTTTGGGCTGTAATTCAGCTAATCTGTCTCTAAAACCCGCTACCTATTAAAGAGAATAAGACTTTAACTATCTCCTCTGTCAGAAACCAATTGCCGCCGCAACATCAAAGTTCCCCAGCTTAGTTAATGTTTATTTAAATGACCATTTTTCCACTGGCAGATAAAAGATTGAAGTGTTTTGTTGCTATTGTTGTTTTTTAAAGCCCTCGAATATGAAGACGCCTGGAGCCAACATTTGATTCTCATTATGTTATGACATTTTTTTTCCCCCCTACATAATTTGAATAAGACTCTGCTTAACTCAACAGCTGGAGGGATATGGCTTTTCCCTTCACATTTCAGAAAGAGAAGATCTCTATAACTGAAAAAAAACAACAAAAAACAAATTTAGAAAAGCAGCCTGGTGTAGGTAGCAGAGCGCTCCTTTTCCCTGAACACCTTCCCGTGCCTCTGGAAATGATCACCGGGGCTTTGATTCCAGCACAGCCACTCAGACACGGGAAAAGCGCTGCCACAAAGGGGATTTAATGGCCCGCGCCCCTCTCCGGAGAAAACGGGCTGGGAGTTACCTGCTCTCACATTTCCACCTCTAAAGGGCTCATTAGGATCCATTAACGTTCCCCTGTCCCGCACGGGCTGCGGGGTTGTTGTTTGTTTTGGAGTCCACCTTCACCTCAGGGCTGGGATTTCAGAGAAGGAAATGCTGCCCTGGCTTGGTTTAGGGATTTGGAGTAAAACCCTTCCCGAAATCCCTGCTCAGCCCTGCTCGTCACCCTGGGGACACTCCAAACCCACCCGGCAAAGCTCCCTCAGCTCCATCAGCACCACTCTGCACCCCAATAAACCCCTCAGGGGGAAATACCGAGGGGCTGCTGGGCTGAGATGCCCCCAAAGGGCTTTTCCAGCCTGGAGGGCTCCAGAATTTTTTTCCAGGTTCCAGATTCTGGCTGGAGTGTTCAGCAGCCCAAACCTCGTGCCTCATCCCCCGTTCTAGAGGAGCATCAGGTCCTTGAAGTCTGGCTCTCAGTGGGAGACAAATGGATTTTATCCTCCCCGAGACAGCAGCTTTTAAACGGGGATTTCTGGGGCACTTTGGGTTTTCTCACCTCCCTCCTCATCCGTCACCACAGAGCCCTGCTGCCTCCCTGATCATATGCAAGTTGAAATGAAAGTCAGATTTGATTCGAGTTTCCTTAAATCTCACTTCTCACTGCTCCTCTGGGCACCTTATTGAAACTGCAGAAACTCTTCCTCGTTTGAGGAGTTAACGAGAGTCATTTTAAACCCTTGGAACACACTCGGGGCTCACCTGATCTTCACAGATGGATTTCCAAGGTGTCCCCAGCAGCTTTGCTCTGGAGCAGATTTCAGCAGAGGTTTTTCCGTGTGGGTTTGCTGAATTCCTCACTCCATGCCTTGGCATTCCTGCACTCTGTACTTCGGCATTCCTGCATTTTATTGTGCAAATTCACACCTCTGAAAGTTCACCTGGGCCTTGGGAAGGTCACTCCTGCCTTCCCTCAGCCTCATTAACGATTGTTAATTGGATCTGGCGTTCTTCAAGTGGAGGTCAATAAGCAACGACTGAGTTTAATTTTGCATCCCCTCGTGTCCACTGCTGTGGTTTTCCCTGCAGAGGAAAGTCTGCTCTGTTTTCCCAACCCCCCTGACACCCCCAGCAGCTGCTGGTTCCAGGTTAAGCCTTTTCCATGGTTCAGAACCCTCTCCCAAGATCCAGATGTTCCAGGCCAGGGAACAGCTGGGCTGGAGCTGCCAAAGCTGCTCCCTGGTGTTGTCCAGTTCCTTCCTTTGTTGCATCATTATCCCCAAACCGTGTGAACACATCAGGAGAAAAAAAACCCCAAACCCAGATGTGAAGTGTGAGAGTTTTTCATCTGCTTTTACACCAAGTCCCACTTGCCAAGCCGCAAAGTGCTCACAACGATCAGCAAGCCAGGGCAACCTTTGTTTAGTTAAATTAATTAAATTGTAAAAGTCTTGAAGGAAAAGGGAGAAATAGTCCTGAACTACAGGATCTGGATTAGATTTGAGTTATGGCACAGAACCAGCAGCAGCTTTTCCCAGGCTGGGGTTTCCAGGAGGGGAACAGAAGCAGCCACAAAATCAGGTTCCTCAGGGGCAAGGCCCTGCCTTGGTGTGGCAGCACCTCACACGTCCCTGAAAGACAAAAATCAGAGCCACAGGCACCAAAGGGCTGCTCCTGCAGAGGAGGAGGCAGGGGTTGACTCAGGGCGGTGACAGAGGTGACAGGAGAGCTCTGTCCCTGCACTGACCCTGCCTTTGCTCCAGCAGGGAATCTCCTCCCTCCTCCCCCTCATCCCCGGGACTGCCCTGCCTGACCCCAGCCGGGCGGGGTGAGCACAAATCAGCATTTTTTCAGGACCAGGAGACACCCCATCGTTCAGTGGTGCTGCTTCTGCAGGACTCGGGGTTGGCAGGTTGGGTTCATCCCCTGCACCAAACCCTGTAGGGTTTGTCAGGTTTGTCAGGGTTATCCTGAGCCTGAGCAGCACAGCAGAAATCTCACCTTCAGGGGGGTTTGATAAGGTCTCCAGAGCTCCTCCCGGGTCAGCCCTGACATGTGCACGAAGAGCCTTTCTCCCCACGCTTGGGGTTTCCATTCCCAGCTCATTCCATGGCTTGGACAGTGTCAGAGGTGGAACTGAGAGTGCAAATAATTTCTGCCCGAATTTCTGTGAGCCTCCCAGCCAGGCTGGGTGCAGGGGGTGGGTGTCCCCGGTGTGTTCATGGCCTGTCTGAGCCACTGGCTCAGAGCAAAGGGGGCAGCAGCCAGCATTTCCTTGACCTCTGAATCGCTGAACTCCTCTCACTTCTCACTGTCTCACGCTGCTTCCAAAAATGTAAAAGGTTTCATCCTAAATCCTTAGCAGGGCAAGAAGGAAATCTATCCCCAGGGGAGGAAAGGCAGCAAAGGAGAAAATAAACTCTCAGATTAAATTCCAAAATTGCTTTATTAACACTTTTTTTTTTCTGTTTAAAGCTTAGCTCCCCTGTGAACACACACATCCTGAAACCTTTCTCTTCCTTAATAGCACTCTCATTTAAAGCCCAATAAAAAGATGGTGAGGGGAGAATGAAAGTGTCTCTAATTTCCCCTTAACCTCTCACGGAATTGCTATGGAAACCACCAATGCCATATTTCAGTGGCCATTCAGCATCCTCATGGCCACAGCTTCATTTGCCACGGCAGGAGCTGCATTGCAGGCAGGCTGCTCCCACAAAACGTCCCGGGAAAGGCTCCAGCTGAGCCCCAGGGGTGGAGTCTGGTGGTCACTCGGGGACAGCCCTGGTCCCATGGGCACCCCCAGGCCTGCAGTGCCCCCAGGGCTCACAGCCTGGAGGCTTTACTGGATGGTGATGGTGATTTCCTGGGTGATGATGATTTCCTGGGTGATGATGAGGATTTCTTGGATGATTTCCACGCCTGGGGGTGAATTACTGCCAAAGAAGAGTGCTGGACACCTGGGATGGTGGAAGGTGGGGCGGGGTGGGGGGCAGGAGGGGTGATGCCTTGGGAAGGCTGAGCTGGAACAGAGACTGGACAGAGCTGGGGAATAAAGGAGATATTTATTAAAAGGTGTTTAAGGACTCACCTTGGGCAGGACAAGAGCCTGGCCAGGGCTACACCCAAGGTGGATCCAAAATAGTCACAAAATGGACACAAAATGGTCATAAAATGGACCCAAAATGGACACAAAATAGTCACAAAATGGCTCAGCAGTCACGAGGTCTCACACTTTTATAAGTTTTGGTCCATTTGCATCTTGGGGTCTAATTGTCCAATTCCAGCTCCAGGTTGTGAGGTCCCATCCTTCTTGTTCCTCCCTCCAGCCCACCCTTGTTTGTGCTGTTGGGCAGAAAGTTGTCCTTGGTCCTCAGCAGGAAAAGGATTTGTTTTGTGTCCCTGCTGTGTGCAGAGCTGGGTGACACTGCCTGTGAGCTCAGAGCTGCACCCCTGGGCAGCACAGAACCTGACAAACATGGAAGTCAAACTCAAGGCTTCTCTGGGTCTGGATGGGTTTAGGTTTCAGGTCCCTTTCCCAGCCCAAACCCTGCAGGAACTCTGGGGTTCCCTGGCAGGTTCCTGAGCACGAGCACCTGCCCCTGCCAACTGCCAGGCCCATCCCACGGTGTGTGTTTATCCAGCCTTTATTTGCAGGGCCTCTGTGTACCCGACACATATCATTGACAGTGATTAATGCCTTTCACAGTTTGATGCCACAGAAATTGCCTCCTCCAAAAGCTGGGTGTATTTCCTTAAACAAATCAGCCTCAATAAATATTAATGTGCTGTGGCCCCGCCGTAGGCACGGCTGGATTGTGGAGCTGCTGATTTCAGTGGCTGATAAAATTGTGGTTCAATATTTTATGGAGGAAGGGACCTGTAGCTGAGGCAGCCTGTGCACAGACACGGGGCAGCTCTGCTGCAGGAACTCCCAAAGTCCCCTCGAGGGGTCCCCAGACCCTCCAGGGCTCTCTCCATCCATGGATCCATGGATCCATCCATCCTTCCATCATCCATCCATCCATACATGCATCCCCCTTCCTTCCTTCCTTCCTTCCTTCCTTCCTTCCTTCCTTCCTTCCTTCCTTCCTTCCTTCCTTC
>JBBMKD010000096.1:5893123-5921446 GCA_037834095.1 Argya squamiceps | reverse complement strand
CGTGTCACTCTGTCCTTGGGTCACTCCATCCCTGGGTCACTCCATCCCTGGGTCACTCCATCCCTGGGTCACTCTGTCCCTGGGTTACTCTGTCCCTGGGTCACTCTGTCCTTGGGTCACTGTGTCCTTGTGTCACTCCATCCCTGGGTCACTCTGTCCCTGTGTCACTCTGTCCCTGGGTCACTCCATCCCTGGGTCACTCCGTCCCTGGGTCACTCCGTCCTTGGGTCACTCTGTCCCTGTGTCAGTCTGTGTCACTCTGTCCTTGTGTCACTCCATCCCTGGGTCACTCCATCCCTGGATCACTCTGTGTCACTCTGTCCCTGGGTCACTCTGTCCTTGGGTCACTCTGTCCTTGGGTCACTCTGGGTCACTCTGTCCCTGTGTCACTCTGTCCCTGGGTCACTCCATCCCTGGGTCACTCCATCCCTGGGTCACTCCATCCCTATGTCACTCTGGGTCACTCTGTCCCTGTGTCACTCTGGGTCACTCCATCCCTGGGTTACTCTGTCCTTGGGTCACTCTGTCCTTGGGTCACTAACTCAACTTTTCCCTGTAAAAAATTAAAACCAGCTCTTAGAACAGTGTCTGTAGGAAGCTGGAGAGGATTCCTCATTGCTACTCATGTTCCTTAATTATTAAGCCAGGTTTTTAGCTGGCATAAATTAATTCCATCCTTTCCCTACTAAATTCCCTCACATTTTCTGCCCTGCTGCTGTAACCTGCCAACAGCTCCAGTGACAGAGACCCATCCCAGAGAATCCAGAATGGACAGAAGGAGCACGATCCTGCTTCAAAACTGAGCCTCCAGTCTTCACATTTCCCTTTGGAAGCTCATAACGAGTAAAATATGGGATGTAGCCCAAGGAAACTGCACCAAACCCTCACCACTTCCCTCCCTGAGCAGCTGCATCGTGATTTATTTCCTCGCGTCCTGCTCGATGGTTCTGGTGATAATCTAAATTTGTGTCGTTGGCTGAATTCTAACTAAGAAAGGTTTTCCATCCCTGGGAGGGGAGCTGCTCTGTGCAGGGCTCTCCTGGGCAGCATTCCCTGAAGGTTGGACACTTCCAGCAGCCCTGGGCAGGAAGGGACAAACCTGTCACCAACCCACGGCTGAGCAGTGACTCTGTTTTACACCACAACGACACAGACTCCGACTTCAGAAGGCTGAAAATGACTCCTTTATTTTTGGGATGTGTCTCCCTTTTATACTATTCTACACAGACCAGTTGGATTGGTGACACAGAGACAAACCTCTTCTTCACTCACATTGGTCAGAGCAGAGGGACATCAAGAAGTCCCTCCTAGGAAAAGAAATTAATAACAAATTTACAGTTACAAAAACACTTTTCCTGTTTACAGAAAATTCTCTAATAAAAGAATTTCAGAAAACCAAAACACCTCAGGCACAGAACCAGGGCTACAGAGCAGCCCAAGGGTTTGGTGGTGCCTTTCCCCTCAAGGTCACCAGCCCACCAAAACCTGGTGACCTTGGTACCATTGCATGACAAAAAGGAGGTTAAATGGGATTTTGGGCAGGAATTGTTCCCTGGGAGGGTGCCCAGAGCAGCTGTGGCTGCCCTTGGATCCCTGGAAGGTTCCAAGGCCAGGTTGGAGCACCCTGGGACAGCAGGACGTGCCCCTGGTGCTGCAGGAGAACCTGTGCAGGAGGAGGATGCGGGGCTGGAAACCCAGGGATGCTGCCCAAGGACAAAGCAGCCTGACCTAAATCCCTCCACGAGCTGGCAGGGCCTGCAGTAATGAATTCTGTCTTATCTGCGTGATGGGGTTATGATTTGCAGACATCAAAATCCGTAACTCAGTGGATGCTGCTCTGAACCGGGCAGGGCGGCAAAATAAATAAATAAAATTTGTCAATGCAGAATAATGTGCTTTGCACATGGTTAGCAAGAGCCAGGCAACTGTAGATCACAGCCAAGAATAATGTCAGGTTTTGGAATCAGATAAATTGCAAATAACAATGCAGAAAGCAACTGAACCTTGAGGAATATCCGCAGCCAGGCTGGGATGAGGTGCCTGCAAAAAGCCTTTATTTGGAAGGGAGAGATAGAGACCAATAAGACAGAGGGTAAAAAAAATGGGGAGGGAACAGCAGGGCCATAAAGCTGTGATCAAGTGCAGGAGAGATGATAAAAGGCCACGGACAGCCCAGGAAAAATATTAAGAAGCAATAAAATGCAGCATCAATGGAGATAAGATGATAATTTGTTATTCTCAGCAGAGCCATTTGTGCACTGAGGCCCTTCCTGGACTCAGAGCTGAGCTGTGCCTGCACCTGGGGCAGGGATTTGTACCTTGGGCAGGGATTTGTACCTGGGCAGACATTTCCATCCTGGGCAGAGATTTCCATCCTGGGCAGATTTCCACCTTGGACACATTTCCACTTGAGGCAGAGATCTGTACCTTGGGCAGAGATTTCCACCTTGAGTAGAGATTTCCATCCAAGGCAGAGATTTCTATCCCGGGCAGAGACTTTTGCTTGGGGCAGAGATTTGTACCTTGGGCAGAGATTTCCCTCTTGGGCAAAGATTTCCCCTTGGGTAGTGATTTCCACCCTGGGGCAGAGATTTCCACTTTGGGCAGAAATTTCCACCTGGGCAGAGATTTCCCAACCCCAGGGATGCAGAACCAGCCCCGGGATGTGGTTCCAGCCCGGGGATGTGGAACCAGTCCCAGGGATGTAGAACCAGCCCGGGGGATGTGGAATCAGCCCGGGGGATGTCGGATCAGCCCAGGGGATGTGGAATCAGCCTGGGGAATGCAGGAACACGGGGCTGGAGAGCCTGGAGGTGCCTGTGGGACCAGGGGAAGCTGCTGGAGTTATCTCCCGGCTCCATCTCTGCATCCCTAAAGGGCACAGACATTGTTCAGCACTTTTCAAAGATGCTGATAACATGATACACAGCCCTGGCACTTATTAAGCTGATGGCTTTTAAACATTAAATCCCGGCTATAATTAAATTAGCTGAAATTGGTTTTATTTAAAAAAAATAAAAATAAAAGGGATTCTAAGCACTCCCCAATAGCATTTAAAAGGTGAGGGAATTGCCTGCAGGCCCAAATATGCATTTCTGCAGATTGCAACCAAGGCTAATTCAATAGTTAATGACTGAAGCTGTAGTCAGGGGAGGGAGGGGACAAGGGAGGAGGGACAAAATTCATCCCTGGGGAGAGCTCTGGGGTCCTGGGGCTGTTTTTCCTGCAAAGGGGTTCTGGGCTGTCCTCCTGCAAAGCACCAGCCCCTCTGCAGGAACTCCTCCTGAAAGCCACGGAACACTTCTGTCCTGGCTTTGAGGAGCTGATTAAAGCCTGTTCTGTTTTGAAGGAACTGAAGATATACTTGTTCATTTAATAGATGGCTTCCTCTGGCTGCAGGATTTGCCCTTGTTAGGCACATCATTCAAAAATTATCTATTGTGGCTGAAAAAAAATAATTCCGAGACATCTGGATTGGTGCTAATAACTGTGAGCAGCAAGGCTTTGATTTTCTTCATACTTCATTAGTGCCGTGTCCCAGGAAGCAATCCTGCCTTAATGAGGGCTTGTTTCTCCTGTCAGGATGTGCCTCAGTGCGAGATGTGCAACAACAGGAGGGAATTCCTGATTTTCCTGGGTGAATCTGTCCACTGCTGGGGCACAGCGAGTTCCTCTGGGTCCTGCAGCTCCACAGCAAACCCAGCCCTGGCACAGAGGAGTTTTTCCTCTCCTCCCACTCTTTGAGTTCCTCTCCTGGCTGGATGTTGGAGCCACTGCGGTGGGCAGGGCAGAGTTAGAAGCAGAATCAGAACCAGAACCAGAATCAGAACCAGAATCAGAACCAGAATCACCAGGTTGGAAGACACCTCCAGGATCATCAAGTCCAACCCAAGCCCAGCCTCAACTAAACCCTGGCCACAAGTGCCACATCCAGTCTTGTTTTAAACACCTCCAGGGATGGTGACTCCACCACCTCCCCGGGCAGACCATTCCAGTGCTTTATTGTCCTTTCTGTAAAACACTTTTCCTGATATCCAACCCATATTTCCCTTGGCACAGCTTGAAGCTGTGTCCTCTGTTCTGGCAGTTGAAAGAGACCAACCCCTCTTTCTGCCTGGAAAAGAGACCAACCCCAGCTGAGCACAGCCACCTTCCGGGGGGTTGTGGAGAGTGACAAGGTCACCCGAGTCTCCTTTTCTCCCTCAGCCATTCCTCCCAGGGTTTGTGCTCCCAGCAGGAAGGACAGGCAGAGGGACAGACACACAGACAGGCAAGGCCAGCCCAGAGCCCAGCCCGGCTCCAACACAGGCTGGAGAGGTTTTATTTGAGTGGATTTTTTTTCCCAGTCGAAGTCAGGAGTGTGGAAAGCTTGGAGATCTCACCCCTCCATCCCATCTGCCCCAGCCCCCCTGAGGGAAAACTGCCCCAAATCAGCACAAGGAAAACACTGCCAGGGCCAATTATTCAACACCAGGGAGCACTTTGATAGCCAGGGCAGCCTGTACCTGCTAATTACCAGCAGCTCTGCTTGAGCCATTGATAATTAATGTGTGTTTTGTGTGCCGGGGTGTGTTTGACAACACAGGCAGGGAAGGATGGCAGGGCTCTGGGGACAGGACAGGGAACACAAATCTCTGTCCCACGGAGTGACCTCAGGTGGCTGAACCCCCCCGGGCTTCTCTTTCCTCTCCCTTCCCAGATTAACCTCCCTGCCCTCGCTGTGCCGGGCTGGGACAGAAAATCCTCTCTGGAGGTGAAAAACGCTCTGAACTCCATCAAGATGCCCCAAGTAAACCTGGAAATGTGACCCCCATAAATCCAAAATGAGGGGGATTTCTGGCTCGTTTTTAATCCTTATTGAACAAGCTGATTTTGCTCCTCGGGGCTGGGGGTCTCTGCTCTCCCCGGGGAGAGGCACAAACCCCCAGAGCTGCAGCAACATCTGGAGCCCGATTTAGCAGCAGAACTAAGACAGGAGGCTGCAGCACAAGGCTTTGCTCTCTCCTTGCTGCTCTGAAATGACTCATTTTTGTCTTTCTTATCTGTCCCCTGGAAGTCTGTGTCCTCACATCTGAGTTCTATGTTTGACACGCCAGAGGGGGAAAAAAAATGTAAAAAATAAAAAGGTGACATCATTTCCCCACCAGCTGGGGGTTCCTCCCCTGCTCCTGAGCAGTTAATGCTGCAAAGTTTGTTTCCATTAGTTGTGTTATGGCCTTTTATCTGCTTTTCCACATGGCACCAATGTCTGAGAGCCAGATCTGTTTTTATGAAATTGCCCTGTAAAAAACAAAAAGAAAAAACCAACCAACCAACCAACCAACAAACAAACAAACAAAAACAAAAAGGAAGAAAAATAAAGAAAAAAAAAGAAGAAAAAAAAGAAAAAAGAGAGAGAGAAAAAAGGAAAATTTAAAAGACCAGCAAGAAGAAAAGGTGATGGATTAGATCTTAAAGCATCACAGCAGCTCCTTTCTGCCACGAGCTTCATTTCATAATGTTTTATTCCTTTGTCCCCTGGTTTCCCCTGGGATGTGCCCAGTGCCCACTGGGATGTGCCCAGGCCCTCTGCCCATCCCCACCCCACGTCCTGCTGCTGCCTTGGCTCCAGAGCAGCATCAGGGGGTTTTTTATATGGAATTATCAATGCCAAGGGCTCCAGTCCTTCACTGGTTCAGAGCTGATTTATTGCATTCCTTGGCAGGCTGGGAGCTGTTCCGTGCTGCCTCTCAGCCCTGTTTGTGCATTTTAAAACAGGGAGGGAGGCACTTTGCTAATCCCCTGTGCAGCCTGGTGAAAACCCTCACCTTCCCTGGGAAGCAGCAGCTCCGTGTTCTGCCCGGAGCTCCCCAGGAAATGATGATGATGATGATGATGATTCCTTCTGAAACCCGAGCAGCTCTCAGTTCCAGATGTGCAGTTCCAGATGTGCAATTCCAGGTGCACCTGGCTCTGCCCCCTCCTCCCCGGGCTGTGTGGCTGCTGCAGAGGTGACTTTGGGCAGGGCTGGCAGAGGTGGAGTGCAGCTCTTCCTCCCAGAGGGATGAAGTCAGCCCTGGCTCCTCCTCGGGGCTCTCCGGGGTGGGGGAAGCACAGGGAGCAGCATCAGGCTCAGAGTGAGCTGGAACTGAAAGCTGGCACTGAAATTTGGGAGGGACCCAGAAAGGGCAGGGAGAAAAGGACAGGACACCCTCAGTCCTTTCTCAAGGAGGATAAAAACACCTTAAGGACACCATGGAGAAAAGAGCTGCTGATGCTGAAGGCCAGCAAAGCTGTGGCTGAATCTTTATTTCCCTGCAGGACTCCCGAGGCAGCAGAACAAAGAAATGTGGGGCTGTGTTTGTGTTGTTTGGTGGGGAAGGGCTGGGTTTGTGTGGGGTGGGCACGGAGAGCCCAGTCCCACATCCCTGCCTCGGGAAAAGGGTGAATCCCGAGGGGAGGAGCTGCTCTGACCACCCCCAGCACGTCCAGGGACTCATCATCAGTCCTGGCACTTCCAACCCACTTAACAGCAGAGACAAAAGTTCAGCCAGGCATATTAACCTTTAATTAATAATCCTGATGCTTAACTCCACTCCTGGTCCCCATTAAGCTTCTGCTGACAGCGATGGAGCAGCAGCTGGAGCTGGGGCTGGGCAGAGCTGGGGGTGGCAGAGGCACTTTTGGGGTGTCACCTCCTTCAGCAACACCCTTAAAATCAGTTTTATTCAGTGTTTTCTCTCCAGGTTGTGTTTCCTGGCTCTCACAGGGTCTGGCTGTGGTCACACAGAGCCCAGATCCTCCAGGCCCTGCCAGGAGGCACAGGCTGCCCCAGCTGCAGGATCCCTGTGGTTCTCCAGGGGAAAGGAGAAGGTCTCTGCCAGCCAGACAAAACCTCTGCCAGGGGAGCAGCAGAAGGCCATGGTGGGTCATGGTGGAACCCTCTCATCATTAAGGGGATGCCAAAAAAAAGAGAAAAGTCCTGAAAAATGACATCTGTGCAGCACTGAGCAAAAACACCATGTGCAAATTCTAGATGGACAATGTCATCGTTGATGTGGCTCGTGACCTTTCAATGCTTTTGGATCTTTAGGTGCTCTGGGGTGTAACACAATCCCCTGGCCGTGACAAAAAAGGAGAGTTTCCTCTCACAGAGGCTCCAGCTGTTTCCTGCTGCACTCCTCTGCATCAGGACAACACAATGTGCTCCTGAGACCAGCCAAAGCAGCTCGAGCCAGACCTTGTCATGCAGCTGGAATTCTGCTCCTCAGCTGGGATCCTAGGCTGAGCCAAAGGAGAAGAGAATATTCCAACATCTGAGTGAGCCACTGGAGCTGAGGGTTGAGCCCAGCCCCAGCCCAGGGCCCGTTTGGGATGGAGCTGTGCCCTGACAGAGCTGCTGTCACTTCACATTTGCCATCACACCCTCCACACGCGGGGGATTTAAGCTGCACTCAGGCCCTGTGAGGGATTTTTTTGAGACAGACCTTTTCCACTTCTCATTCCCTGATAAGAGCTCCTCCTCAAGCTGTCAGGGCTCTGCTGCTGCGGGGAGGGGAGGATTTGGCTGGAGCTGTCCCTGAGTGTGCACAGGGAGCTGCAGTTTCTGGTGCAGAACCAGCAAAAACTCATCCCCACAATCTCCTCCTCTGCTCTCAGGAGACACGGCAGCCACAGCTCCTCAGAACCTTGAATTGCAAATGCAAATCCCCACCAAAACTGCATTTCCATGCTGCAGCTTTCATCTTTTTTACGTAACTCTCAGCTCCTGTCCCCTAAGAAACTCCTGGGCTCTTCCGTGCACTAACAGCAGAGAAAATCAAGGCAACAATAAAGGAAAAGCTTTGTTGTCTCTAAAAAGACAGTCAGAAAAGAGTCACCAGTGCTCCTCTCCTCAAAGTCTTCAAAACAGAATCTTGGCTTGGAAAAATCCAGTCAAAGACTGAGAATGTTTCTACAAACTTGGTGCTGTCCCCCGCCCCAGGTAACCATAAATATATATTTATATTCCTGATCCCTGAGGTGGATTTGGGATTGGCCACGATGTATAATTCAGTAAATAACCTTGAGCACAAAAATGAGATTCTCCTCCAGAAAACTCTTTAATCTCCCTTGTTTTTATGGATCAGCAAAGGTGTCAGAAGTTTGACACTCCAGATAATTGAGCTCTTGCATTTAGAGCACAGCCTCCAAATAGTGGCAACTTTGCTTTGAAAGAGTCTCTCGAAACTTTGGGTTGACAATTAGCATTTCAAAAGGTTGCAGCTCCGTAGCTGCCATCCCCTAATGCACAGCCTGAATCAAAGGTTCAGATTAACAGCACAGCACTGAAAACAGCCCCAAACTCTCCCTGCCTTGGAAATGCCCCTGGCAGCTCCCTCAGGGATGGAAATCTGGAGTTGTGCATCCAGGGGACAGCTGCCACTCCTCCCCGGGGGTGACAGCATGGGGACATTCCCTGGAGCTGATTCCAGCCCTGGGAAGGGCAGTGGGACCACACCCAGCACGTGATGGCACCTGGAGCTGTGGGTGGGGCAAGAACAGCCCTTTTTTGGGAGAAAACGTCCCCTCCCACGGCCAGCTCACAGTCACAGCCCAGGAGGGAGCTGAGCTACAGGGATTTCAGCAAATCCCAGAATTCTGGGGCCCAGATTGCTCCAGGGGAGGTTCAGGTTGGATATCAGGAACCATTTCCTAATGGGAAGTGTTGTCAAATATTGGAACAGGCTCCAACTTCCAGGGATGGGGCCGGCACAGCTGCTCTGGGAATTCCATCCCAGAGGGATTCCGTTCCATCCCAGCCCCTCTCCATCCTGACAGGGAACAATTCCTTCCCAACATCCCCATATCCCAATACCCCAATACCCCAACATCCCCATATCCCAATACCCCAATACCCCAACATCCCCATATCCCAATACACCAATACCCCAATATCCCCATATCCCAATACTCCAATACCCCAATACCCCACCTATCCCTGCCCCCTAGCACTTTGAAACCTTTCCCTGTGTCCTTAAACCTTCTTGCTGCTCCTCAGGGCTCACCCCAAGCTGGGCACAAACACCCTGGAGAGGAGCTTTTCCCTCCCCTTTAGCTGGGCTGGGGTTTCTGTGCAGCCCCTCCTTTATCCCCGGGCTCAGGCAGGATGCGATCTGCGCTCCGGGCAGAATTAACACCAGCCAGTAATAGTGATTAGGTAATTAGCAACTAGCAGGAGTATTTAACCTTCCTGGTGACAGCGTGTCTGACATCACCTGCGCTCGTGCAGGCTCTGTGAAAAGAATTAACAATTTTAAATTACCCCATTTAGGTTATTAATTATGAAATCGGAGCCAGGCCGGGAACGGTGGCAGCGCTGCCCGGGATCCTGGTGGGTTTTTCCCACCTCTGCACAGCTGAAATCTGGGGATTTTTCTGCCTTCCATTTCACGGGGGAATTGGAATAGGATTGCAAGGATTGAAGGATGTCTGCTGAGGGAAACTCTGGCTGCATCCCTGGAATTGTTCAGAGCCAGGCTGGAGCAGCCTGGGACAGCGGGAGGTGTCCCTGCCATGGCAGGAGTGGCACTGGAGGGGCTTTAAGGTCCTTTTCAACCCCAAACACCCAATAATTCTACACTGTACCCACACTGTTACCCCTGATCCCATAAATGATCAGGAAGGAACATTTCCTTTCCCTCTCCTTTCACCTGAAATTACTGAAATCTTAGAGTGTCCAAGTATTTTGATTTTTTTTCCCTCAGTGCCAATATTTTCCTCTTTGGAGCAGTGTCCATTTTCCTTAGAGATGTTTTTTCCCCACTCCACACACGTCAGGGCCAGGGGTTATGGAGCTCAGCCATCCCTGAATTGATTCCTCAGCCCTGGGATGCAGCAGATCCCAGAGCATCCCCTCCCTGGGGCACAGGGGGTGTTGGGGTGTCCCCCCTTCCCTGGGGGCTCCCAGCAGAGCTCTGCAGGTGCAGGAGTTTTAGGGGAGCTGGGGAAAGGTGCCTCTCAGGGGGAGGATTCACAGGCAGCTCGTCAGGGATATTTATATCCCGAGCTGGAACCCTGCTCCAAAGGAAGTTTGCAAACATTTGCTCCTGTAATGCATGTTTACAGCTCTGGAGTTTGCTGCCATAAATTCCCCATTTAGCCATTTCGTGTAGTGTGGAGTGCATGTGTGAGTGCATAAATCTGCTGCTGGCCACCCCTGGGCTGGTGGCTGTCCCCTGTCCCCTGTTCCCTGTCCCTGTCCCCTGTCCCCTGTCCCTGTCCCCTTTCCCTGTGCCCCATCCCCTGTCCCCTGTCCCCTGTCCCTGTCCCCTGTCCCTGTTCCCCATCCCCTGTACCCTGTCCCCTGTCCCTGTGCCCCATCCCCCGTCCCCTGTCCCTGTGCCCCATCCCCTGTCCCCTGTCCCTGTCCCCTGTCCCCTGTCCCCATCCCCTGTCCCCGTCCCCTGTCCCTGTCCCCTGTCCCCTGTCCCCTGTCTCCTGTCCCTGTGCCCCATCCCCTGTCCCTGTCCCCTGTCCCTGTCCCCTGTCCCCGTCCCCTGCCCCTGTCCCCTGCCCGTGTCCCCGTCCCCAGCCCTCAGCTCCTCACCCGTCATTAGCAGCACTAATGTATTAATGCACTGCTCAGTGGGAAGTGAGCTCCTCACCATTACCTTGGACACTCATTTAGCTGAATTTGATAGTGACAACACACTGACATTGGTTAGGTTAATGACCCAATCCTTTATTTCACAGAACGAGTGGAACAACATTTAGTACCTTGTTCTGCCGTGTCCCCCAGAGCTGCAGGAGCTGCTCCTTCAATGGCACTGAGGCATCTTTTGCCCTTTAAGTAATTGGCACCGTGAAAATATTCTCTAGGTCCTGTCACAATTGATTAGGATTGCATTGAATTGCAAAAAAAAATAATAAAATTACTTTTATTTTCCTTTCTTGATCCTTTTAAAGTGAGTGAAGGCCAGATTTGATCTCTGTGGATGTGGGAGGCTGGCAGCTCCAGAAGGAGTGGGGAGGTGAAGTCCTGGTTGCTGGATGTGGAGCCAGCCCAAAGCTCTGCCCTCACCTCACCCTGACCCACGGATCCATGGGTTCCACAGGAATTAATCCTGTTTCTGCCCGGTTTTCCTGGCCAGGAAAAGAGACCCAGCCACTCCCAGGGGGTTCTGCCCATCTGAGCACCCAGAGCAGAGAGGGGACCCTGCCCATGGCAGGGGCTGGGGCTGGATGAACTTTGAGGAATTCTTTCCCCCAAAAGGCTGGAAGGTGAAAACCGTGAGGGACGAATCCTCCGTTCAGTGCAGGAAGCCACAGCACAGCTCTGAGGTGACATCTGGGAACGGAGGGGTGGCATTTGGTGGCACTGACCCAGAAGACAAGTGGTGTTTTCTCCCTGGGACCGGGAGGTGTGAAGTAAAACATCGTTTTTGTGTTTGCAGCAACAACAACAAAAAAATCCTTGACTTTGGATTCGTGTCGTCCTTCTCTCACCTTCCCCCGATTTTAAATTACCCCTGATTGTACAACAGCTGCTCCCTTCACGCCTGCATATGGCTGCCTCCTTAAATCTGCATTTCTGTCGAGGGGCTGCATACAAATACCCAGCTGAAAGTTTGCTTTCAAAGGTCTGATTAACCAACTTGCTGTGGCAAAAGAAAAATGAGTATTGACATGACTGGAGGAGCTGCCAGGGAGGGGAAGGGGGGATGGAGGGGAATGGTAATGACAAGTGTCAGGCAGGGACACAGCCGAGGCCCCGGGATGAAGCAACGCCAGGATCAAACCCCACATCTTCAGACAGCAGCCCGTGTTTCATTCCTCAGCTCAAAAAATAAAACCCTCAAAAAATAAAATCCTCAAAAAATAAAACCCTCAAAAAGGAAACCCTTGGAAAAAAAAATCCTAAAAAAAAAAAAAAACAAAACAAACAAAAAAACCCCCACAAAAAACCAAAAAAACCCCACAAAACTTCAAAAAATAAACCACTCAAAAAAAAAAATCCTCAAAAAATAAAACCCTCAAAAAAATCCTCAAAAAAACAAAAACAAAAACAAAAAAAAAATCCCACAAAAAACCAAAAAAACCTCCACAAAACCTCAAAAAATAAAACCCTCAAAAAATAAAACCCTCAAAAAAATAAAAACCTCAAAAAATAAAACCGTAAAAAAAATCAAGAAATAAAACCCTCACAGATGTGAAATTCTCAAAACATGAGAGGAATGTTATTTTTTTTTCTTTTTTTTTTTAAGGCATGTGAGAAAAATCCCTCCACTTGACATGCTCAGGATGTCTCCTCATCAGGCATTTGCTACCCAAAAATACTCAGCAAAGATTTCCAGCAAAGCTCTGGGTTGGGAGTGTGTAGGATGGCAAGATAAAGGAGCGTCTGCCTGTGAGCTCTCGTTGGTAAAGTTATCTCTCTTTTGATTTCAAACCCTTAAAAATAACCATATAAAAGCACAGAACTGTGCTCTGATCATCCAAATCTGTTTATAATCTGCTCTACAGCTTTCTCTGCCGTCTCTACAGGATGGATTAGCTTTGGTTTGTGGCAGAGGAAAAGGGTCCATGTGCATATGGGAGATGGAGGCCAAATTCCAAGGGTTGAACCGCAGAATTTTGGATTCCTTGGTGACTTCCCCCGTGCCCAGGGGCTGGTAATTAACTTCTGAGGCCTTGACCTCTAACTCGACCGAGCACTTGGGTTATTTTGCTGTTATATTTTGTTATTCCCAGCTCAAGCCCTTCATTTGAGCTGCTCAGGTGGCACTGGCTGAGCAATGTCACCTCTGCAGGGGATGGGGATTGGGCAGAGGTGCTGGATTATATTTGTTTTTGGACTCAGAGATGGGGCAACTGAGAGGTGTTTTAAAACCTTTTTATTTTATTTTCAGTCTCACGTGAAGGGTGAGACAATACAGATGTTACAATTTACACCATCACAATCAGAAGCCAACTATTCTTTAATTACAATACATTATAAGCGTTTTTTGGTTGTTTATTTATTTTGCTCCACAATGTTGTTAATGCTTTAAAGCTTATTATTTAAAATCACTCTTTGTGGGGACATCCCTGGAGGAGGGAAAGGGCGGGGAACAGGTCTGCCATCACCCCCGATGGATGGAGGGAAGGGAGGAGGGCAGGAATGTCACTAGATGGGCACAGAAGAACCACACTCACACTGTCCAGCTGTGCGAGCAGAAAGAAGAGTGTTTATTTAAGATTTTAACTTATATAGTCTTTAGAGTTTGAGCAAGAATTAGGGGATGAGGTTGACACCTCTCTGACCCCACTGGTCAACCTAGAAGTCCATCCATTTGTCCTTCCCCCAGGAAGGAATGCACAGTTTTCCAAAACATCACTCTTCCTTTATGTTACAACGTGTAAAAACTCCAATACAAAATACAAAGCATCAGAAGGCTGAAAAAAAATCAAGGCAACACAGGAGGAACATCTCTGCCATCACCCCTGGTGCCCCCCCTTGATGGGAGGAGGGCAGGGAACACCTCTGCCAACCATCTCTGATGGCAGGAGGGCAGATAACACCTCTGCCAACACCTCTGGTGTCACCCTTGATGGGAGAAGAGAAGGGAACACCTCTGCCATCACCCCTGGTGACACCTCTGATGGGAGAAGAGAGGGAACACCTCTGCCAACAATTCCTGGTGCCACCTCTAATGGCAGGAGGGCAGAGAATACCTCTGCCAACACCTCTGGTGTCACCCCTGATGGGAGAAGGGAAGGGAACACCTCTGCCATCACCTCTGGTGTCACCCCTGATGGGAGAAGGGAAGGGAACACCTCTGCCATCACCCCTGATGGATGAAGGGCAGAGACACCTCTGCCATCACCCCTGGTGCCACCCCAGAGCATTCCTGTGTCCACTCTGGCTTTGGGGACAATGACAGCCAGCCCGGTGAGCCGAGGCAGAAGCAGTGCAAGGGCAAGCCCTGCTTTGCTGTACACATTTATTCATTTATTTTTCCCCCCCCCCCCCACCCCCCTGGCTCTCCACCTCCGCTCCCCAGCTGAGCCTTTCTGGAACAGCCGCTCTATTTGTCTGCTGCTTCCCTGCACACCCATTCTGATGGGGAATAATGATGCCGGGGCCGGGGGCTGGCTGCGGCCCGGGGCGGGGAGTGATAAATGCGGCGTGAGATTCCCTTTCCCCTTCCCTCCGCCAGCCGCAAATTGCCTCGGCAGCGCGGCCCGCAAAGGGGGCCCTGCTGAGAGAATTTATCTCCCATTCTCGGCTCGAGGAGGCAGAGGGAGAGGGAGCAGCAATCCTATTTTTTAAAAAAAGTCACATTTGATCTCGTTGGGGGGCTCCGAGTCCGGAGTGTTTTAAAGGACTTCTGGTGGAAGAGGCGGAGCCGGGGACGCGGCGAGGATAAAGGGATTTATTTTTAACCGCGGCCAGGGTTCACGACCACGAGCATTTCAATTTTTAAGCCGCTCGGTTTGAATAATATATTTGGGCAAACGGAGTGTGTTATGTCATCCAATAACTCCTGGGTGGGAGGAGAGCTGGGGGCTGGCCAGGGGGAGAGGAGAAATCCTTCCCAGGAATTCCCAGCACTTCCCAAAGCCAGGAGGAGAAGGAGCACGGATTTTAGGGGGTTTGTTCACTCAGGAGTTCTCACCTGCTCACACCTGGGTGGACATTCCAGGGGATACAGGGATAGACATTCCAGGGGTGCAGGGATGGACGTTCCAGGGGGAACAGAGATGGACATTCCAGGGGAGCAGGGATGGGTTTGTGCTGGGATGGACATTCCAGGGGGAGCAGGGGTGGGTTTGTGCAGGGATGGGTGGTGGGTGCTGGGGAAAGGCACTGGGGACGTTGGATGATGGACTTGTTAGGAAAAATAATCCACAAATGCCAGAGGTTTGTGTCCAGAAAGGAGACAGAGGAGTCCTGTAACTTCATTCCAATAAAGGGAGAGGCTCATTTGAGCTGCATCCCGGGATTTATGGGGATGTTCCCGGGGATAAATGCTCGGCTGCCTTTAATTGTATCCCTCATTAGCATCCCAGAGTTATTGTTTGCATTACGGTAATTGTTCCCATCCTCCTCGGGGATCATCCAGAACATCACGGGGATGAGGTGGGAGCTGGGAACAGGGACTGGGAGTGAGGAAAACACCCTGGGAATGCTGCTGGGGGATGGGAGGAGGCCAGGTGATGTTGTTTTATATCAGAACGACACAGATTCTGAGATTCAGAAAGCTGAAAATGACTCCTTTATTTCTGGAATGTGTCTCCCTTTTATACTATTGCACACAGACCAATTGGATTGGTGACACAAAGACAAACCTCTTCACTCACATTGATCAGAGCAGAGGGACATCAAGAAGTCCCTCCTAGGAAAGGAATGAATAACAAAGTTACAGTTACAAAAACATTTCTCCTGTTTACAGAAAATTCTCTAAGAAAAGAATTTCAGGAAACCAAAACATCTCAGGCACGGAACCAGGCTGGGCTGGCAGCACCCTCGGGCAGCTCAGGAATCCCCCGTGGAAATGAGTTTTTCCCCTCCCAGGTCGGGTTAGCACCATCGGCCCGAGCGCACCGGGGGCTGCAGGGGAATTATCCCCGAATTACGAGTGTGCAAATGGAAGCAGATTAACTCTCCTTGCCTCAGTGTCCCTCTTTGTGAGAGAACCCCCGGCAAATGCTGCTGTGAAGGGAGGCTTAATTTATTTATGTCACGCCTAATTAGCGGCGCGAGATCCTGCCTCAGAAAGGGGATTATTAGCAACAATAATATTATTATTCCGGCGCTGTCGATTTTAGCTGAACTCTTATCAATAGGTGATAAGTACCTATAAATCAAGGAGGGATTAGCAGCACCCCAGGGCAGCAGGAGCAGCGCTGGGAGGTGGGAGCAGATCCCACCCAACCCGGGGTAAATGTGCTCCATCCTATAAGCAAGGAGTTATTAAGGAAAAACTCCAACCAACCCACACTGTACATCCATTTTCCCCCACCTCAGCTGCAAACACATCAACCAATTTGCAATTCCAAGCCGAATCTGAGGGATTAGAACCTATTTCTCTGTGCTAGCAGAATGAAAAAATAAATATAAGTTTGGGGGTTGTTTCTCAAATGGCCTTTAAATCAGAGGTTTATTTATCCACCATTTCTTTCCCAAGCACAGAAATAAAGAAGTCTTTGCTCCTCTTCTTCATCTGAGATATCTTCATATCTTTTCCCATGAAAATAATTCATGTCACTGAGAGAAAAAAACCCTCTTCTATGAATCACTGATGAGTCTTTGATGCTTAATGTGCTGTCCAGCACGAGTTCTCTCGGAACATACTTTAACAAGAAGATCTGATTTTCCTCCTACCATCATTAAAGTTTCCCCTTCAAATTTCACTTAACAAGCAAATGAATGTTCTCCCAGCATAATTATAATTTCTTCCCTTTTTTTTTTTTTTTTAAGGAAAAATTTCATGTAGGGAAAAGCTTCGTGCTGGGTTTTCCCCCTGGAGGGACCCGGCCAGCTGAGCCATGCTGGGATTTATCTCCAGTTTGGCCTGGGGTGGGGTTTAAAACAAAAATCTGACAGGGAGAACACACCAAAACCCTTCCTGCAGGGCCTGGGGGTTTTTCTGGCTGATTTGGGGTAGAAAACTCAATTCTGAGTCAGTTTTCTGTGCAGAATTCCAGTGGGTGCCAGTGGGGGCACAGGGGGGTTCTGGCATGGCTGAGCCTTGCTCAAAGCTCACTCCTGAGCAAAGCCCCCTCATTATTAATGTCATTTATGCTCTGGCAGTAATTGCTTTGTGGGTTAAAAGTGTTCCCCAGCTTCCCCTCCAGGAGCAGGGCTGGGGCCTGGAATTCTGACTGCACTTCCCTGATTATTTTCCCCTTTCTTGCTCCCTCTCACCTTCCTGGCTGGGTTTAATCCCTGATTTCTGCCCTGGGCTGCCAAACCCTTTTCCTTGGGAATAATGGGCACCTATCCCTGACACCTGAAGTGGCAGAATGTGGATAATTGGAGTGGAGTAACAAGGAGGTTTCTGAATCAAGGCCTTGGAGTGTCACGGGCTGTAAAATTTAATCTGCCAGCAGCTCCTGGCCTCAGAGCAATTACAGACAGCAAAACGAGGTAAGTGCCCCAAATTTCTGGGCTCCTGTGGGAAATGCCATCCTCAGGTCTGCCCCTGCATCCCTGGAATGTCCCAGGCCAGGCTGGACGGGGTGTGGAGCACCCTGGGACAGTGAAGGTGTCCCTGCCATGGCAGGGGTGGCACCGGACGGGATTTAAGGGATTTATTTCCCACCCAAAACCACCCTAGGATTCTCTGAAATCTCACCCTGCCTCTTAGAGGGTGTCTGCAGAGCTCTTAAACAAACACCCTGCAACACAAAGAGCAATAAAACACCCAGGGCAAACCTCAGTCCCTGAGAGAGAGAGTGAACAATTAGCCAGATAACAGAAAATACAAACAGCAACTGCCTTAAAAGCAGCTAGAAATACAAGGCACTGTTACACTTCTCCTCCCCCTCTGGATTTGTCTGGGGATGCTCAAAGCCTCCTCTTGAGGGAGGGAAAAAAAGCCCTCTAATTTCTGCTCTATTTGTATGCTACAGTAGCAGTTTGGAGAAATTAAAAATAATTGATACATTCGCCAAAGCACGAGCAGGGACTTTTTCGTATTTTTAAAAGCTTTGCAAATATCCAGGAAAAAAAAAAAAAAAAAGTGCTGTGCCTGCATGAAAAAGCCAGAGCTGAGATCTGCTCAGAGGGATGGAATGGAGCCCTGTTTTAATGGGAATATCTGAGTGTGACAAACCCACAGATGGAGGAAATGTGGAGAAGCCAAGGGATCCCTGGGGTTGGGCACTTTTGGCTGGGCTGGGGAAAGGTTTTCCCTTCACTCCCAGAGAGAGCTCCTGGCTGTGCTCATCCTGCTGGGTGTGGGCTCAGGGCTGGCCCTCATCCTGCCAGAATGAGCAGGAACTGGGGAAAAGCATCAATGCCCTGCACGCATTCCATGGAACACATCAAACCCTGCAGTGGGATGCCCTGGCAGAAGGTTTTTGATGGGATTTTTGGATGGAAATCCCCAGAGCAGAGCCCTCAGCTGTGCCCAGGAACCACAGGAGAGGACTCCAAAGGAGGCTCCTCTGTGAGGTGAAAGGGAGCACAGAAAATGGTATTAAAAGATGAACAAATGCCTCCATTATTTCACCAAATTAAATGCACTTTTTCCGAGTGGGAAGGCAAAAGTCAGTCATTATCTGTCTGTAATACATGGCAGCAGATAATAAAGAGGGTTTATGATCTCTGAAAGCAAATCAGAGGATATTTAAACAACACGTCTCTCTCTCTGCAGGAGCCATAATTACAAAACCAGGTCAAAAAGCAGAACAATGCAGCCCTGCCCCGAGCTCAGGCTGCTGGAATGAGCTGAGATCTCCTGCATTCCCTGTCGGGAGGAGGATCCAGAGGGAGGCAGCTGCTCCCAGCCCTGCTCCTCATCTGGGCTCCCAGAGCCTCGGGCTGTGTGGTGCTGTCAGCCCCAGCCCAGCCTGGGCTCTGCTGACCCAGCTCCTGCCCCGGGGGGGCACAGAGCAGCTCCCCCCTCTGCCACCCCTCCCCTGCCAGCCATCCCAGCCTGGAAAATGGGATTTCTCTGCCTGGTGCAGCTTCACAATCCTGCACCCAGCCCTGGAGCCCAGCACAGCTCCATTCAGTCAGGAGATGAATTCTCCTGGTCTTCACAAACCTTCCCTGGTGTGCCCATCCTTATTCAGGTGTTAATTCAAACCCACATTTTCTTTAAATAACACAGATTTAGCCCGGTTTGGGCTGGTTCAAACAGAGTGGTTTGCTGACCTGCCCTGGAATAACTCACGTGGCTCCAGGGCTGAGCACCCTGGGCAGCTCTGAAAGGCCCTGGAGCTGCTGGGATGTGTTGGGACATGTCCTGGGCAGCTCTGAAAGGCCCTGGAGCTGCTGGGATGTGTTGGGACATGTCCTGGACAGCTCTGAAAGGCCCTGGAGCTGCTGGGGATGTGTTGGGATGTGCCCTGGGCAGCTCTGAAAGGCCCTGGAGCTGCTGGGGATGTGTTGGGACATGTCCTGGACAGCTCTGAAAGGCCCTGGAGCTGCCCCAAACTCAGCTCAGAGGGATTTCTGACCCAACCCTGGCAGGAATGTCAGCAGGGAGCACAGCCAGTGGCTGGATCCTGCACTCACCAGTGACAGACATCACCTGGTTGTGACAGACACAGGGAATTGAGTTCTAAATCCTCCAGTTATCTTGTGCAAAATTACCTGCAGCCTGTCCTGGGCTGATTTAATGACTTTTCTGGGCCAGGGACAGCTGTCAGGGGGGACCAGTGACATCAAGCCTTGCTGCAGTGACCAGTCCTTGGGAGCAGCAGCCACACCACCAGCCTAAGCCAGATTTCACATTCAGGACCCCTCTGTGTGATCTCCCCAGCACTGGAGCCCAGAATTCTCCAGCATTCAGCAAAACACTCCTGGTTTCCTGCTGCTTTAGCCCAGCACAGAATTTTGCTGATAAAAAAACAAAGGATGGAGCTGCTTCCCCAGCCCTTCCTCTTGTCTAATCCTCTGTGACCCACAGGATGAAAACTGAACTGATTAAAGCTCCACAAACAGACTGTGGGAATCCTGGCGGCTCCTGCCCTGAGGGGAGGCTGGAACAGCCTAAAAGGTCTTTTCCCTGCTCTGATTTCAGGGATTTTTTTTATGATTCGCTTTGCTGTGGGAATAGAAAGGAAAAGGCAAAGCACCTGGACAAATTGTTTCAGGCCCTGGGTACCAGAGGAAAGGGAAATGTCAGAGCAGATGAAAATGAGGTCGCTGTGGCTGAGGGAGAGCAGCTGAGAGATCAGAGCCTGGACAGGAGCCTGGGGGTGGGAGAGGGCAGGAAAATCTCCCTCTCCTCCTTGGGGAGACCCTGGGCTGCTTTTCCTTTGGCCAAAAAATGGGGAAATCCCCTCGTGGTGCAGCTTTATGTGCTGTGCCCCTTCCCAGAGATTTTCCCTCCCAAATCACCAAAACCCCCAACCCTGGGGTGTGTTTGGGGTCCCTCCTGCCCCAGGCACAGCTGGGGCTGGGGCTCCGTGGGAGAACACTCCAGCAGCAGATGGAATTGTGGCATTTATGGGATTTAATGAAGTTCAACTCCCTCCTGGCTGTGATATCCATGGAGCTGCTCCTCTGAGCCAGCACCCCCTGCCCCAGGATGTGTCTGCAGCCCTTCAACCCCAGCCCAGTTCTGTCTGACCCTTTGGGGCTGGGAGAGGGTCCTGAACACCCCAGGAGCAGCTCAGATCCCTGGGATTGATGGATTCATGGAATCCTCTCCCCTGCTCCAGGGAATGGTGATTCCCTGGGGATAACGAGCTGTGCTGGTGCTGCATGTGGGCTCCTCTCACTTTTCTGGCCCCCAAACACCCAGAGCTTGTGCTGGGCAGCAAAACAGCACCAGGAGAGGCACTGGGGATATCCTGTAAGGGAGGAGTTCCCCCTGGAGCTGAGCCCAGCCTGGAACTGCCAGGGGTGAGTTTGGGGAGGTCCCGGTGTCCCATGGAGGGACAGGGGGTTGAACCAAAGGCACTGGAATGAACCCAGGGCTCAGAGGGTTTGGGGAAATTGGGGATTTTTCCAAGGAAAAGCAGTGGTTGGAGGCCTGGCAGTCCCACCTGGGGGCTCGGAATCCCCCCAAAACAGCATCAAGAGACAACAGGGCAGAACTGGGCTGTGAAATCCCCAGCAAACCCCTGCTGCCAGCAGCCAGCCCAGAAAATCCTTCTCTCCCCAGGACAAGGGGCTTTCCCTGCACAGATTTCCCTGCTGCCCTTTTATCAGCTCGGGCCAGATTGAAGAATCCAGCACGAAACTGTCTCTGCCTAGAAAATTCCTAAATATCTTGGTAGTTTTTAATTGAAGCTGGGTGAGAGCCAGGGCAGGTGCCACATTCCCCATTAAGCAGTGTCACTCCCTGTGATTCATCCCAGGGGTCTTATCAAGGGTGTGCACACTGCCCCTGATTCTGGCAGCACTAAAAGTGCCTTTTAATGGATTTCCAGGGGAGGGAGGCAGGCAAGGCAGTGACCACTGGAGGTTCCTCAGTTGCCCTGGCTGCACCTCCAAAAATCTGGGGATGATGCTTTGGAATCTGGGATTTGCCAGGCAGGAGCTGGGCTGAAACCCTGAAAACATCAGCCTGAGTTCAGGGAGGGATCCAGGGATGTCTGGGACTATTGGGGTGTGTGAATGGGAATTCACTCCAGCCTGATCCCGGGAAATGCAGCCCCGACTCCATCCCAGTGGCTTTCCCAGTGCAGCCTGTGGGATTTGGGATCCCAGAGCTCCAGGGCAGGAGTTTTCAGGGACACAGAGGAGAGGGAGGGGCCATGCACCCACCCCTGGCTCAGCTCAGGCCAACAATCCATCCACCAGATGAAAAGGAGCCTCCACACTCACAGGCCTTTGCTGCAACCTCCTATTTCCTTGGGTGTCTCTGCAGTTAATTAGTTATCCCCTTCTCCCAGTTAATTAGCTCAAAGAAAAACAGCCCTTTGTACCCAGCCCTATAAATTACAGTCTTTGCCTGTCTTATGTGCTAGAAGAGATGACACTTTGTGCATTCCCTCAGCAAGGTCACATTTACAATTCCTAAAGGTTTGGGAGGAATCTCAGCCAGGACGTGGGGAAGGTTTCAAAGTTACAGTGATGCCTTTAAAAAAATTATCAGAGGCACTGGGAGGAAAATTGTGAGGATCAAAGCCAAGGGACTCTATTTAAAAAGACTAACTAATGAAAAAGTTACCGAGGAAAGGCACCAGTGTGGCAAAAGGAACTTCAGACGTTGGTGAGGTGCTGCTGGAGGAGCTGGGGAGGGCTCAGGGAGGGTGGCAAGAGGCTGCAGTGCTGGGTGAGGTTTGCAGGAGGTTGGAAAGGCTCAGACCTGTTCAGATAAAAAGGGATTTGTCCCTTTACCACTCTGGATCAGCTGCACCAAATCTCCTGGGAGTGCTGGGAACATCCTGGGACATGGGAGGTGTCCCTGCCATGGAAAGGGTTGGAAGGAGATGATTTTAAGGTCTCTCCTCACCCAGATTTGTCATCTCTTTGGACCTTTCAAGCTCATTTTGGGCACTGATTTCCTCCAGGGCATTGAGTTCATTCCTTAACCCAGCACATCCTGCTGGAAGGCTGGCAGGGAACCCTCAAATGTGAAATTTGGGGTTGTGTTTCCAGTGCCCAACCCCAAATCTCACCGTGTCACAGCCCCAGGGGCCAGGGGGGGAGCAGAGCCATAGATCCCACCCTGCTGTCACCTCACCTGGCTCTGGGGGTAACTGGGAGCAGGGAGGCTCTGCCCAGGAGGGCCCAGCACAGTTCTGAGGTGTCTCATTGATGGATGTGCCAAACTGGGAGAATACAAAAAGAGAATTGAGATAATGCAGAGGGAGAGGTTTTCAGTGCCGGCTTGGGGTCACCAGGAATTCTGCAATAACTCCAGCTCAGCCACTCCAACTCGGGTTTTGCAAGGCTGGGTAATAAATGACACATCAGTCAGAGCCCTCAGAGGAGGCAGGACAGGGTTTGAAAGCTGTGTCCTTGGAATATTGTCCTCATCCAAGAAGTGGAAAACCAAATCAGGCTGAAGTGCTTTTATCTCCCTCTCTGGGCTCTGTGCTGCACACTCAGTTATCCGGAGAGGAAAACAGCCCTGCCAGGCTGAGCTGAGCCAAAGCTGCCCACGGGAAATCCAAGGAGCAGCTGATCTCACCTTGGAGCCCGGGGCAGCCCCGGGGGGCTGAGCTGAGCACCAGCACTTAGTGAGGGGTCAGATCAGGGAGGGAGAGGAGGAAAACAGACTGAAAACAACCAAGAGCTGCATCCCAGCAGTGAAAAACTGAGAGAGGCTCCAAAACCACCCCAGAGCTGAGAAATGTTGGGGTAGGGAGCCTGTGGCTGGTTTGACTCGGGGTGGAGGAGCCTCAGAGCTGACTTTGGTGAGGGATCAGGGCTCCCAAAGAGAGCCTGGGGTTCCCAAGCACAGTCTGGGGGTCCCAAGCACAGCCTGGGGTCTCAAACACAGCCTGGGGGTCCCAAGCACAGCCTGGGGCTCCCCTAGCCCTCCCCAGCTTCCAGCCCTCACCTTGACCCACAGTCTCAGTATTTGGGAGGAAAATGCCCCAAAATCCCCTCTCACTGTCCTACATGTCTGAAAATTCCACAAGAACTTCTCTTTGCCCATCTCTGAGAGCTGGGATTTGGTTTGCCTGGGCTTTGGTTCTGGCCTGGCAGCAGCTCCAGGGGGATTTTCAGCCTGTGGCCTCACCCCTCATCCCCCTGCAGGTCCTGGAGGTCCTGTCTGCACCTGCAGCCCCTCTCCCCACCTGCTCTGGGATTTTGGGGGGCTCCTGGCAGGGCTGGGGCAGGGCAGGGCCCCCCCGGGGCACAGGGACCTGGTGCCAGTCCTGCTGTCACCGCACACCAACCCTCTGCCACCGGTCCCAAATGTCACCCGGGGGTTTTTGGACGGGAGCCTGGGCTCCGGGATCCACACGGTTCCCGGTGCTAATTACAGCCTGTCTGAAATGCTAACGAGCCCCAGGGCTGGGGACAGAACTGTGCCGCTGCTGCCGGCCAAGTCTGGGGACAAAAAGGTTCAATGAAGCCAAAGCCTGCTGCGGGGTTGGGGTGTTTGGGGTCATGGATTGAAGCTTTGTGTTTAATGCAAGGAGATGGTAACAAAGTGCGTTTAAAGCACCTGTTTATTAAAGCTGAATTGTGCTAGAACTTCTGTTCCAAAGCACACCTGACAGCTAAATGAATAGCAAATTATTTCCCAGCGATCTGTGCTGTGTTCTGTTGTTACTGTACAGGCAGCTCTGCACGCAGGGCAGGTTAAAACACTCCTCAACCTTCCATTTAATACAATAAACTTTGTCAGCTGTTGTTATTATTTTATCTGAATAAATCCCAGGGTGAAATATGCACAAAAGCCTCATTGACTCCTGGAGCCGGGTGGGAGCAGGAGGAGTGAGGGGAAAGCCGAGCGAGGTGGTTTTTATTTAATCTGCCTCAATCAGGACCTAATGATGGCCATTAAAACCGCTGCTAAATCCAGGGAAACGACTTCATTCCTGCTCGGTTTTGTGGCCAGGGTGAGGATGGCAGTGTGTGTGTGTTATCTATCTAATAAATCCAGGGAAACAACTTCATTCCTGCTCAGTTTTGTGGCCAGCATGGGGATGGCAGTGTGTGAGTGTGATCCATGGAATAACCCCAGGGAAACGACTTCATTCCTGCTCAGTTTTGTGTCCAGCATGGGGATGGCAGCGTGTGTGGGTTATCCATGGAATAACTTCAGAGAAACAACTTCATTCCTGCTCGGTTTTGTGGCCAGGGTGGGGATGACAGTGTGTGTGTCTGATATTCCATGATATCCATGGAATATCAGATCCCACTGCCATGGAGCCAACAGCTGAGCACCCTCATCTGGGTGGGGAAGAGTTCATAAATCACAGAATGGCTTGGAAGGACCCTAAAGATCATCCCCTTCCATCCCTCAATGAATGAGAGTCCATAAAATTGTTAATGGAGGTGAGAATTATCCCAGGTGTGTTCCCAGCAGAGATGGGAAGAATATCCAGGAATATCCAGGCTCTCCTCCGGGGGTCTGAGGGGGTTTCTGGGTGAAAAAAGAACCAGAAATTCCCTGGGGGCTCAGCCCAGAGCTGGAGCAGCTCGTCTCCTTCAGCCAAAAAATAAAAAATGGTGTGGGAAAAAGAAATAGTGCAGAAACCCCCAGAGACTGACGGTGGGAGCCACGGGGTGCAGTGCAGGAGATAAAGAAGTGCAGGAAATCGTTGCTGTGAGTGACCTGGGGGGAGGAAATGGAACATTTGGGTTTGGGTAAAGCTGGGGGGTGACTGAGGGAAGGGCTCTGCCTCCTGCCGGGACAGGAGGTGGCTGCTCCAGCGAAAGGTGTAAACGGGGCTGGTGCTGCTCTGCTGGAGCCTTTCCACCCACAAATGCTCCTGGTTCCTTATTGCTGGAGTTAATTTTGATTTTTTTTTCACTGAGTTCCTGAGCTTGGTGTGCTCAGTTCCCTGGGAAATGCTCCTGGGGCAGATTTTGGGGCTTTGTTGATGTGGAAGGTGCTCAGGAGGGCAGGGGGGAATGGGGAGCTCTCTGCACAGTGGCTGCCACAGCTGGGGGTAAAGCCTGACCCGATTTATTTCATTTTCTCCAAACAACAATAATAACAATTCTTCCCCGAATTGACAGTCCTCATGTCAAAGTTTCAGCTGGATTTGAAATGCCTGAAAGTCGAATTCCAGGGGAGAAATAACAATGTCTGTGTGTGCTGACACTCCCTACCCGAGGTGCTGCTCTCCACCTTCACGCACAGCAGAAAAACCCAAATTACAGGCTGGCAAAAAGAGGTTTATTTGCTGTGATTATGGCTTGTTTGTGGTCCTGGCCATTAGGAGTAAAAAGGAGAGCAGGCAGGGTGGGCTGTGTTTGTTTTTTTAGCCTTCAGCTGAGAACATTTCAGCCTGGAGGGACGAGGGGCTTGCAGAGGTGGAGATTTTAATGATGGGGCTGCCCCTCACTGGGGCACCAGGAGGGTTTGGGGCTGTGACCCGGCTGGAAATCTCTGAAAATCTCCTGCCCTGGGTTCAGGGCTGCCCTGCATCCCCTGCACTAAAATAAAAATTCATTCTGCCTCTAATTTTCCTTGTCAGGAGGCCTTTGGAAGTCTGATTCACTTGCTCTTCCCTCTCCTGTGTGTCCCGGTGTAATTTATCCCATAAAGGGCAAAATGTCCTGTGTAAATCACACTGAGTGGCTGGAGGAGCTCACCACAAATTATGGAGGCCATCAAACTTTGTTTTAAAGGTATAAAATAGCCAAGAGAGCTGTTCCTGAAAATGCCCAGAGTATCTTTTATTAAAGATCCAGTTTCAGGGGCTTTGGGTGTGATTGGATTTGGGAAGTCCGGGGTGGTTAATTTACAAGGACCAGAACAAGTGACGGGATTGGGGTCCCAGGAGGAGTTTTTGGGGTCTGGTGGTCCCAGGACAGAGCCCAGCGAACCCAGGCAGGAGCTTTTCCCCATCTTTTCCCCCTTTTTATGGTGTTTCAAGGCCTGAATTCAAAGCAGGGGCTCCTAATTGGCCCCAGGCCTGGTTTATTTTCAGGATGCACAGGTTTGGAATGAGTTTTCTTTAAAAAGCCACGGAAGATTTGCACAGGCCAGAGAGTTTGTGGAGAAGCAAAGAACACTGAATTTATCATGGATCCAGGGCCAAAGGGGGCAGGAAATCACCAAGGGGGGAGAATTGAGCTCTGCCTGCACGTGGGGGGGTGTGGAAGGGAGGGGCTCCTGCAAATGCAGCAGGAATCATCATTAAACTCCTGGCTCACAATGATTAAAATGGAGTTGGGGGAATGTTTGTGGCCTCCAGGATTATCTGACCATTAGGAACAGAGAGAGCAGCAGCACATCCCTCTGTCCCCAAAGGACAGAGCTGTGACTCCAGGGGATCTGAGACAGCAGCACCTTCACTGCTCTGCCCAGCACAGAGGGGACAAAGACAAAGCTCCTCAAATTAAAAAAAAAAAAAAGAAAAGAAAAAATAAAATGTAAATGAGCAAAGAATCCCCCTGGTTAGAGAAGTTATTCCAGCAAGTGGCTCTATAAATGTCTTTATATTGTTATTTCCAATATTAGTTTGTTGTTCCTTCATGAAAGCTGATTTATTTGAAATGTTATTACTTGAAACACCCTAATCTTTTTGTAATAATTCATATACTGCAGATTACAGTTTTGGAAGGCAGCCCAGCTCTGGCTGGAATCCTATTTATGGATTAAAGGATTTGAACAGCATTGCAAGCTAGATCTCCCAATAGCAGGATAATGTAAACCTGGTTCCATATAAAATGCTTTCCCTGTGCAATGGTAACCCCATTAAAGGCAGATTGTTGGAGGAGAGACTTCCATTACAGCAGGGCAGGGAATCTTGCAGCCCTGCAGGGCCAGGACTGCCAGGGCTGAGCCCTGCCCTCGTCCCCGTGCCCTGAGCTGCATCCCCAGCTCTGCCTCCCTGCAGGACAGACAATTCCAGGGGTTTGCAGGGACCTTTTGGGGCAGGGCTTTTGTTCTGGAGGGAGCTGAGCCCCCACAACCAACAGGAGCACAATCCTGGTGCTCCTGCCCAAGGTGGGAGGGAGCTGGAGCTGGGAATTCCAGTGAACAGCAGCCCAGACCCCAGCCCAGGGTCCTCAGAGGGATTTCCCCATGAACAGCAGCCCAGACCCCAGCCCAGGGTCCCTCAGAGGGAATTCCAGTGAACAGCAGCCCAGACCCCAGCCCAGGGTCCTCAGAGGGATTTCCCCATGAACAGAAGGACAAACCCCAGCCCAGGGTCCCTCAGAGGGATTTCCCCATGAACAGCAGCACAGACCCCAGCCCAGGGTCCTCAGAGGGATTTCCCCATGAACAGCAGCCCAGACCCCAGCCCAGGGCTCCTCAGAGGGAATTCCAGTGAACAGAAGGACAAACCCCAGCCCAGGGTCCCTCAGAGTCACTCGGGGACAATCCCAGCCCCCCAAAGCTTTGGGGAGAGCTGTTATTTAATTAATTCCCCACTTAATTTAATTGTGTGTGGGGAACCCAGCCACGGGCTGAAGTTTCCTTGTGTGGCAGCTGAGAATGAATCACAATGGCAAAATTTAATTGTAATCTGCCTCAAATCCATAGGAAATACAGGACTGGGCTGGCAACAACGGGGAGCCCATGTAAAAAACACAGCCTGGAGAGGGTTCCTGTGTGCCCAGGGAGGAATCACAGCCTGGAGAAGGTTCCTGTGTGCCCAGGGAGGAATCACAGCCTGGAGAAAGTTCCTATGTGCCCCACAGGGAATCACAGCCTGGAGAAGGTTCCTGTGTGCCCCACAGGGAATCACAGCCTGGAGAAGGTTCCTGTGTGCCCAGGGAAGGCAGAAGGGCAGAGGAGCACAAACCCCACAAGATCTGTGGGTGCTGTGGCTGTGACACCCCACAGGGACTCTGTGACACCCCACAGGGACTCTGTGACACCCCACGGGGACTCTGTGACACCCACAGGGACTCTGTGACACCCACGGGGACTCTGTGACACCCCACGGGGACTCTGTGACACCGTGCAGGGACTCTGTGACACCCATGGGGACTCTGTGACACCCACGGGGACTCTGTGACACCCCACGGGGACTCTGTGACACCCCACGGGGACTCTGTGACACAGTGCAGGGACTCTGTGACACACACAGGGACGGTGTGAAACACAGAAG
>JBBMKD010000096.1:5857086-5872170 GCA_037834095.1 Argya squamiceps | reverse complement strand
TCCCTGCCGTGCCCGCGGAGCCGCACGGAGATGCCGGGTGTGCGTGGGGAAGGGATGGAGGATCCCCTCCGACCGCCCGGTTCCCGGGAATCCAGCTCCCGCTGCCTCCCCGGGCTGCTCCGCGCTCCCGTTAGACATCGCTGTTCCCTCGCTCATTCTGCGGCCGCTCGGTACCGCTCAGTCACGGTCTGGAGCCGATGCAGCGGGATAAACGCATCGCCATAAAAAGTTCCTGTCAGCCAGGAGGCACTTTTGGGAAAACATCCCCGAATCTTAGGGGGAAAGAGATAAAATCCCCATTGAAACTTTCCTAAATCCTTTTTTTGGAAGGTGATGAGGGGAGAGATGCCGGATGCACTTGTGCTCCCCTGAGGGAAATCCCGGCTGCCGGGGATGGTCCCGGTTTCCGCAGCCCCGGAGCCGTGGGATGGGTGTCGGTGACAGCCGGGGCCGCTCCGTGCGAGCTGTCCTCGCCGCCCGTGACCTCCGTTTAACCTGGCACGGTCAGGCGTTCCCGGCTTTGTCTCCCTTCACGCCACGGCCAATAGTCGCACGTTCCTGGAGGTGAAGTGAGCGATGTTCAATTAATCTGTGTTCCGAGGGGTATCAGAAAGTCAATAGGTTAATTTTAAACGAGCTGAATAGTAAGTGGCAGAAGGGGAAAAAAAAATCCCCTGTGCCTCTGTGAGCAGCGGCTGAGGCTGGGAGGTGAGGGAACGTGAAGTTCTCCGAGTGCCATGGTGTGAAACCGCTGCTCAAAGGCTGCTCCTGCTCTTTGCTGGGCACTTGATGCTTCACTGGTGGCTTCAGCGCGCTCGATAGACCTCGGCTGGGCTGGGGACGTGCTGGTGTCCCTCCTGCTCCGGATGGCTTCATTGATAACGGGGACTAAAGTGGAGGGAGATGACCTACTTACAGCTGAGGGACAGATGCCTGGCAAGAATCTGTGCCATCCTCGGAACACATGTTTGGCTTTTTACCTTTAACACAGAGGTGTTAGATCCTTCAGAACTCAATGGGGGCTTTTTTTGGTCTTTATTGCCGTCCTTTTGCCATTTGTTGTCACTTTGAGGACCCTCAAAGCTCCAGTGTGGAGCTCGGGGTGGTGCAGGGGAGCAGATAAGGCAGCTTTGATTTGAGACTCGCTCGGTGCGAGCAGAGAGGGACGTGACCCGACGGTGTCAGCTGTGAAATGGCTTATCAGGCACGGCAGCCATCCCTCCCAACTCTCCCAACCACATCCCCGGCGCTTGTTGCAAGAAGATAAAGCAACCCAATTTACTCCTCATTGTCTTTATGGGGTTGTTTGATGTAATTAATCGTGGAGTTTCCCCCCCCGGCTCAGAACAAGTTGGTGCGGTGGAAGCAGGTAACAGATGCTGCGTGAGATCTGCACATAATCCACCAAAATGATGGGAGCAGCTCTTCCCCGTGCTCTGCCTTGTTCTTTGCATTAACCCCGAGCCTCCCCTGCTTCCCGGCAGAAGGGAACTCCAGCTGGATGCCAGAGGGAAGCTGCAGACTCAGGCTGGCTGCGGGAACCTGGAGAGGGAAGGGGTGACTGCTCCTGCCCCGTGCTCTTTAACTCTCCTCGGCAAATTGCATTAGGATGTGACAAATTGGCTGGCAAGGCGGCTAAATGGAGATGACATTTGGAGCAGTTCGCCGGGCAGACCCCGCGGAGTCTCGGGGAAATGTGTGATTTGCAGGCGCTTCCCGACATCTCCCATTTAGGTCCCGCCACGAGCCTTTCCAGAACTTACTTCGGGAACTCCTGTTGCAGCTCGGTGTGGGAGCCTGGAGCCTGCCTGGGAAAGGTTGCCCGAAAGCTAGGGCAGATGTAGGTGCAGACTGTCTCATGCCGTGGGCAGCTGAGATGAGGAGCTGAACCGGGAGAGAAAGCAAAGCCGAGATTTAGAAATTGCGTGAGTGGTGAGGAGCTGAAGGTGGGAAGCTGGGCTGGCTGCTGGGTGACAACGTGACGCTGTGCTGGGGGAGCTGGGGCACCTTTGTTCACTGAGGGATCATCCTGGGGGAGCAGGGGCGCCAAGGGATGCTCTCCTGGGGGAGCTGGGGCACCAAGGGATGATCTCCTGGGGGAGCAGAAGCACCTTCGTTCACCAAGGGATGATCTCCTGATGGAGCAGGGGTAGCTTTGCTCACTAAGGGATGATCCTGGGGGAGCAGGGGCACCAAGGGATGCTCTCCTGGGGGAGCAGGGGTACCTTTCCTGACTGAGGGATGACCTCCTGGGAAGCAGAGGTACCTTTATTCACCAAGGGATGCTGTCCTGGTGGAGCAGGGGTACCTTTGCTCACTAAAAAATGCTCTCCTGGAGGAGCAGAGGCACGAAGGGATGCTCTCCTGGTGGAGTAGAAGCACCTTTGCTCACTGAGGGATGCTCTCCTGGGGAAGCAGGGACACTTTTGTTCACTGAGGGATGGTCCTGGGGAAGCAGAAGCACCTTTATTCACTAAAGGATGCTCTCCTGGGGGAGCAGGGGCACCGAAGGATGCTCTCCTGGTGGAGCAGAGGCACCAAGGGATGATCCTGGGGAAGCAGAAGCACCTTTATTCACTAAAGGATGATCTCCTGGTGGAGCAGGGGCACCAGGGGATGATCCTGGGGAAGCAGGAGCACCTTTATTCACTAAAGGATGCTCTCCTGGGGGAGCAGAGGCACCGAGGGATGCTCTCCTGGGGGAGCAGGGGCACCTTTGCTGGCCGAGGCTGGTTTGTGGCTCTCGGAGCAGGGGCTGCACCACATCCCGACAGGAGCACACCTGCCCTCTCCTCCCGCCCCTCCCGGAGGCCGCTGCAGCCCGGCGGTGATCAGGCTGCTTTAATTGGCCCCTCTGCAGCCTGGGCGATAAATATGTAATGGCGGGAGTGCCCCGCCGCTCCTCGCGGCGCCGGGCTGTCATTTCTGACGGGGCACTGCTGATCCCCGCTCCCCCAGCCCCACACACGGGCTCTGCTCCCCCTCACTTCCACCCCGTGAAACCCCCCCCCCTCCTCCACCTGCCTCCGGCATCCTTAAAAAAGAGGGAAAAAACCCAAAAACCTGGAAAAAGATGAACCTGAGCATGCAGAGTGCTCCTGAGACAGGCCCCTTCACATTTCTAAACACTCTTGATTATTCAGCTAATCTTTATTTCATGGGCCTGTTACAAGAAACACAAACGGGGGAGAAAGTAGAAGGCGGTGACACATTTAAAATACACAAGAAAAGTGCTGGCAGGAATATAATCGTTCTTCTTCCAGCGATATGAAATATTTATGGGCCTAAGTTGTGGCAAGATTCTCTGCCTCCCCTCCCACCTAACTCTGAAATGTTGTTTTTTTCCCGGTACAACAGGAACTGGGGGCACTGCTGGTGCTGCCCGGGCTGTCTGCAGGGTAGGGGCACCCAGCTGGGCGGGCACAGCGTCCGTCTGTCCGTCTGTCCGTCTGTCCGTCTGTCCGTCCCCGTGGCAGGGAAGGGAAGGGAAGGGAGGAGCGGAGCGCCGGTCAAGCTGCCCGGCTCAAACGGGAGCGGAGCTGTTACAGTCTGTTAACTCGAAATAATTCAGCAGCGTCCCTTCGGCGGGCTGTGAAAAGCCCCCTTTGAGGTGCCCGTGCTGCCGCTGCTCCCCCAGGGCATTCTGCTATTAATTCATTAGATCTGAGGGGGTTTTTCTCCCTCGTCCCCCCCTCTTTTCTCTTCCCCACCCCCCCTCCCTGGCAATTCAAACAGTGATGAATGGACAAAAATCCCTCAAGGGAAACATTTTTTCACTTAGTTACAAAGATTTCATGGCTAATTAGAGTAAATGTGGTTTTTAGAGTGTTAATCTCTTAACCAGCTTGGCTGGGCGGCCACCGCCACAACAGCCAAGGGGAGGGCAGGGGGGACCGGGGGGGAAAAGGTGCCCCCGACTCCTCCCGGGCTGAAGGAGCTGAAGTGTCGGTGGCACCCGGTGCATCCCTGGCCACCTCCTCAGTGGGTGTCACCTCCTCGGTGGGTGTCACCTCCTCGGTGGGTGTCACCTCCTCAGTGGGTGTCACCTCCCTCCCCGGCAGGGCGAGGGCACAGCGGGGCTGGCGGGAGGCCGGGAGCTCTTTGTGCGCACGGGGGAGCCGCGCATGAAAAGAGAAGCGGCGACAAAAGTAGAATTGAGGGCAGCGCGCTGTCCTTGGGCGGCAGCGGCGGCCGCCCGGGGCTCAGAGCCGCTGTCTGCAGCGAAAATAAATAAATGTATTTACTGCCGGCGGGGACGCGGGGAGCCTCGGGCTGCGGTGGCACAGGGTGGCACTGCCACCTCCAGCTCACTGAGTGCCCGGTGACACCCGCGGGCCGGGTGGCCTCTTATTGCCCAAGGTGTTTTGCTGATGGATGTCACCTCCTTTTGTGGATTTATCCTCGTGTTTGTGCAGTGGTTCTCTTTTCTCCGGTTCTCCCCACCTGCACATCCACATTTCAGCCTGGTTTGGGCTTCACCCCCGAGGGGAAAATGGCCAAAAGGGCTGAGGAGCTGCTGAGCCTGCCCGGCACCCAGGCTGGGCCCCAGAGCCAGCGCGGGGCTGGAAATTGGGGGTGGGATGTGGCCTTGAAATTCCTCCTGATCCCACTAGAGGGGATCCGCCGGATCCGGCTAAAAACCCAACACAAACGCAGCAAAGGAGCCAAGCGGCGCTGAGCTGCAGCCCCTGCCTGGGGGCGATGGGGGACGGGGGACGGGGGCTGGAAATGTGCCCCGGAGCTTTGCTGGAGGGGGCACAGGAGGGGGCACAGGAGGATCTCGGTGCTTTCAGCCGTTCCCGGGTGCTCCGGGCTGGCTGTGGCCGTGTGTCCTCGCTCCCTGTCCGTGCCCGTGGCTCCTCAGTGTCCGAGAGGAGCTGCCCGGCCGGGGCGAGGCTGCTCCAGCAGCATTTCCCGAGGAAACTCAGCTTTCCCAACGAGAGCAACACGTGTCAGTGATGGGTCTGATGTGCTGCGTGCTCCCTGCCGGGCTGGAGCGGGAATTCTGATCCGCCCGTGCGGCTCGGAGGGGCCGGGTACCGGGAAGCTGCCGGGGATGGGAGAGGGGAACCCTCCCCTCCCTATCAGAGAGAGCCCATCTCATGTTTCTCCCTCTAATCGCAGCTCCTGTTTGGCTGAAATCGACCTGCGATGGGGAAATGGGGGGAGTGAAAAGCGAGATAAATGTATCCTACTATGAAAATTTAATCCTGCTTTGCCTGGGCTAAAATTGCATTCAGAGCTGGAGATAAAAGGCATCAGAGTCACGTTATAAAAAAAATCCAGATGATCTCCGAAGGCACGGGGAGAGGGAGGCTGGGAATTGGGGCTCTGCTGTGCCCGGCTGGCAGCCACTGCTGCCCCTCCTTGCCCTGAGAGCAGCCCTGCCCCTGACTCTGTTCTAGGGGCACCCTCAGCTCCATCTCCCCACCTGCTGAAGGAGAAGGTTCTTCCAAGAGTTTCCCCTGTGGAGGTTCTGCCATCCAGCTGATCCCGTGCTCACTCTGCCCCGTGCCCTGTGTCACCTGAGTGCCTAAAATCTCAGAGAGCAGGGATGGCCCCACTGTGCCATGGGCTCCTGGGTGCCCAGGAGAGGCTCTGCAGAGCTCCTGCCTGTCCAGCCATTCCCGGCTGGAGCCTGGCATGGAGCCCATCCCCAGCCCCGCGTGGGGTTGGAGGGTCCTGCCCCAGCCAGGCCCTGGCTCTGCAGAGCTCCGTGCTGTGCAGCAGCTTCCCAGGCAGGAATGGCCCTCACAGCCCTTTTCCTGCCCCAGCACCGTTTCCCCACTTCATAAAAGTGAAAGGTGACGTCTGAGTAAATATTGCCCTGACCTCTCACCTCCCCTCCTCCTCCCACTGCTGCTGCTGCCTCCCCAGGGCCGGGCCAGCAGCTCCCACCTGCCCTGGGCTGGACTCCTGTGTGGGGAGCAGCAGTGGGGATGTGGTGTGGGGAAGCCCTTGGGATGCACAGACACATCTAATCCCATTCTCCTGCTGAAGGGGGGTGGATGGAGGGGGCAGTGCTGGGAGAGGCCGTTCCTGGTGCACAGGCTGGAGCCAACAGCTCATTTCCCCTGCGGTTCCTGGTGTCACAGCCCAGCCAGGTCCTGGGGGGAGCACAGGCTCTGTGTGGGAACCCACAGCAGGAATAACCCATGTGAATAATGAGTGGGGGCACAGGTAGGGAGAGCTGAGTGTGGGCCCAGCCTCTGCCCCTCTGTGTGAGCTGGACGGGCTGGCAGGGCTCTCCCAGGGCTGGGCCAGCAGCTCCCACCTGCCCTGGCCTCCAGTCCTGCGTGGGGATCAGCTCAGCAGTGGGAATGTCGTGTGGGGAAGCCCTTGGGATGCTCGGGCACATCTAATCCCATTTTCCTGCTGAAGGGGGTGGATGGAGGGGGCAGTGCTGGGAGAGGCCGTTCCTGGTGCACAGGCTGGAGCCAACAGCTCATTTCCCCTGCAGCTCCTGTGTGCCCCTGACAGCACTGACGCCCAGCAGTTTAACCCCCGCAGTGCCAGGCTCTGGAGCCCCATTTCCCTGTCTGGGGCAGGGGCAGGAAAACAGGAAAGCCGCGGGGGCAGCGGCGGCTCCTGACGCGCGCCGGGGAGGAAGCGCGGCCAGCGCGGCAGCACCAGCGCTCCTGACTCAGCGTGGAAGGAGCTCCTCCTGTCATTTCCAGCCTGGGAACAGATTCCTGCCAGGGAGATTTATGTGCGGCTCTTCCTCCGTGGCTGTCACCGGGCGGGAGCCGGCGGCGATCCCTCGTGTGTGCGCCGCTCCTGCCGGCGGGCACCGCGCGCCCCGCAAGAGGAGGGTACAAACCTGGAGGTGTTCTCCAAGTGTTCCTGAACCTCCTCTGCTTTGGTTTGTTCACCTGGGAATGAGCTTCCGAAAAGTGAGTTTGTGCTCCGAGCTTTCGAGGGCGATACTCGGGCAGCGCTCGAGGCTTTCAGTTGTTTGGATTTGCGTGCTGAGGTCTGGGCTCTCAGGGTTTTCCTGCCAGCCTAAAGTGGCGCTTTCCCCCTCGGAATGGGAGGCTGAGAGTCTGGGAATTGGCAGTTGTGGTGGATGTGTGTTGGTGGCAGGGTTACACCCCCAGGTGAGGGTGCTGAAATCAGAATTCTCCCACTTTTTGGGGAACATTTACACACAGCACAGCCTCGGGGCTGGGTGCTTGCCCAGGTAGCCAGATCTGAGGGGTTCACGTGTGGCCAGCTCGTGTGAAGAGCTTTGTTCCCCCAGGCTGGGCAGATTTATTGGTGTCAGAGCAGAGGAACGGGGAGTTGGCTGCGGAACAGGGATGTTACAGTTCAACTCCATAAAACACGCCGGCTGTCTCCTCTACTCAGTCATTTGCCAAGTCCCCAAAAAGTGGCAGTGACAGGAGCAGAGGATGGAGCTCTGCCCTCATGATCATATTTCCTGTCTTTGCTGGCTTATGTCACAGCCTGGAATGTTATTTGAACAAGAAAAAAAAAATAGCCTGAGAATTTCCTTTTGATTTTTAATGGAAGTGTGAAGAGGTGGGGAGGAAAAGGGAGCGTGCCTGGAGGTTTCCTAACTGCCTCGATTATTCTTATGGTAAAAATGTGCCATTTCACAGGTTTGAAATCTGCACTGGAGTTAGAACTGTGGAATGGTTTGGGCTGGAAAGGACCTTAAGGGTCCCTTCCCTGGAGGTGTCCAAGGCCAGGCTGGACAGGGCTTAGAATATCCTGGGACAGTGGAAGGTGTCCCTACACATGGAACTGGATGGGATTTCATGTCCCTTCCAGCCCAAACCATTCTGTAATTCCATGATGAACCCAAAGTAAATTACAGTAGGAGCTCTTCAAAGTCTGCCTTGGAATGAGAAACACTTTTGTGTTTGCCTTAAACCTTCCAAAACTCCTGACTTTTGCCGTCTGCCCCTCTGGATTTCCAAATGAATTTAATGTCACAGACATCATCCGTTGTGAGACTGGGCTGGGAGGGCCAGATGGAAAAACATCCCCAGGAATTGGCTTGGCTGGGAGATGCTGTGGCAGGAGAAGGGGCACTGCAGGCTCTCTCTGCCCCCAGCCGTGAAGTTTCCTCGCCGTTCCCAAGGAGTTAATCCCAGCAGCAGCAGAGGACGGGCCCTCTCCTGGAGTGTTTGGCTCCCCTGGCAGCTGAGGAGCCTCGTGGAGCAGGAATTGTGCTCAAAGGCTGCTCAGTGGTGACAGGTCCGGACTGTCTGTAAAGATCTCATAGCAACCGAGGGGCTCGGGCCAAGCTCGCCGGGCTCACGGGGAGGGAGAGGCGGCAGCCCCTCGCTTGTCCCCGGGCCGTAATGAGGTGCTGCTACAAGAGCTTGTATAACTCTGCTTTTCAGGGCAGCAATTGTGTGACAGGGACAAGTCCTGGCTGACAGGGACAAGTCGGTGCCGCCGGTTCCAGCAGATGAATTTCCCCCGGGGCCGAGGTGGCCGCGGCTTGTGCCGGGCTGGGCTCAGCGCTGCCAGAACAAACTCCCGCAGAGAAACAAAAGCTGAGGCTCTTAGGAGGACTTCCAGGGGTGTTGTATAACTTGGTTTAAAACAAAAACAACAAAAAAAAAGAGATAAGAGTTCTCCCAGCCCTGGGTCACTGGGAGGTTTGACCTCAGCAGGGACAGGTTGGGTGGAATTGCAGTGAATTTTTTCACCTTTGAGTGGGAATTTTGGATGTGCTGGATTTTAACCATTCACTGCCCTGCAGACTTGTACCAATGAGCTCTGTGTCAGCCCTGTCATTGAGATGAGATTTAGTTGCCTTTTAATAAAGGAATGATCTCCCCAGGGATGAGTCCTGCTGGCACAGGGCTTTGGGCAGCTCACCTGCCCCAGCAGAATCTGCTCTCACACCCTCTGAGCTGCAAAGATCTATTGGAAACCAAAGAATTTTGGACTAGTTTTCTTCTCCTCCAAAGATTTTTTTTAAAAAAACACATTATTTTTATCTGAAACTGCAAATTTTAGCATGAGGAGAAGCAGAATATTGGCTCATTTGTTCATCCCTGTGAATTCCTGCTTCATTCTCTGCAAATTCCCATTATAAACATGACACTTGGGCAGATTATCTGCTTTAGCCATCGTGTTACTGAAGGGGATATCATATTAATTTCCTTGTCTTTGAGTTTGTTCTCATCTATGTGGGATCATTTGCTTAGAAGTCTTGTGATCCTTAATGTAACTCAGTTGGTCTTTGCTTCTGGCTTCAAAAAAGACAAAGGGAGCAGCACTCAAGTGCTCCTGGATTTTCCAAAATCACCAATTTTCCTCAGATCTGGGAGGTTCTTGTTGGCCAAGCATCTCGGCTGGGTGGTTTTGGTGAAAGATCCACAGGTTTTAGAGGAGATTGAGTTTTGGCTTTGCCTCCACAATCCTTGAGCTTTGTAGGGATATTTTGGGGATCTGGAGGAGCAGTTTGTGCTTGTAAAGGGGATTTATAAAACTGAACCAGCTGAGAGTGGTGCACTGGCTCTCACGAGTTGTTTTGTCGTGTGTTTTGGAGGAAACTCCTTCTGTGATGTGTCCTTGGGTTTGCCAAAGGGGTCCTGCCACAAACTCTGTCATAGCTTCTCTCCCTGTGGGATCTCTCTGTATTTTATGGAATCCAGGAGATTTTGTGGTCAATTCTTGACCCACCTTGGTGGTGTGTCCACTCAGGGGTGATAGGGTGGCTTAGGTCCCCGTGCTGCTCCATCCAAAGCAGTGCCCTGGGGATTTGGGGACAGGCTGGGACACGTCCCTGGGGCAGAGCTGAACCCAAGGGTGCTGGGGACTCTCAGGACAGGCAGGCTGGGCTGCATCCCTGTGAAATATGGCCTCACACGTCCTTGAAGGATTGATTGTTTTCCGGGCAGGGCTGGAGCCCGTCCCACGGGCTGGATGGGAAGGAAGTGACTCAGTTGCTCTCCAGACAAGTGCAGCTTTGAAACCCCGGCGGGCAGGAGGCAGCTGAGAGGCTCCCGGTGGAATTCCCGGTGTGGCTCTCACTCCTGGTGGGCTCTGGCTGGGCTGGGCAGGGGCTGGCAGGGAAAAGGCCGGGCTGGGCAGTGGCCACGGTGCCTCAGGAGCCTGCGGGGTGAGGATGTCACAGCAGAGCAGGTGACAAGGGGAGGTGGGACCCGCGGGGGCAGGCAGAGGCTGTGGGTGCCGTGCCAAGGCAGGGAGCAGCTGGAGCAGCCCGTGGCCAATCCATTGCCACGCCAGGGGCACAGTGTGGGACACAGCCTGGCCAGCAGCAGCTTCCAGGGGGTTTTAGGGAATGTTTTCCACCCCCACAGGCAGAAACAGGGTGACTGTCCCTGGGTGAGGAGTGTGGGTGCTGCAGCTCCTCTCCTGTCACCCTCACTGTCCCCACAGCGCCGGTGTTTGTGCCCTGCCCTGAGCTACTCAGGCATTTGTAGAGTTCCTGATTTTCCTCAGGCTTTTGGGATATCTCATCCATCAAAATGTCCAGCCCCTCTTTAGCCTCAGACCTTCTGGCTGATGTCAGATGGGGACGTCAGCAGCTGCTTTCTCCATCTTATTATCAGCTTGGTTGGAGAGAGAGAGAAGTTTTTAAATGACAGAGATCCTTAGCAAAGAAACGAGAGTTAGTGTTAAAAATAAAGAAAACAAGACAGCTCGTTTCATCTAAACAGAAGGGTTATTAAACAGGCTTGAATTAATCAGAGATCTGTCAGAGCTCTGAAATTGAAAAGCAGGGCAGAGGAGCAGGGAGCACACGAGTGTGAAGGAGCCACTTTCTCAGACAGACATTGATGTCCCAATGCTCTGGGACAGGAGATGATGCTCAGCTGCTGGTGGCACAGAGGGGAGATGGCTCCAGGCTTTGGGGTCCTTGCCTGGACCTCAGGACATGAGGCTGGGGGCAGCTGGGAGCCCCCAGACCCTGACTGGCAGCCCGTGGTGGGACAGCAGGGAGCTGGTGCTGGGCATGGAGCAGGAATGGAGCTCTCTCTGTGCAATTCCTGCAGTGGGGGCTGTGGAATGAACACCCTGTGAGGGTTCCTGCAGTGCCCACCCTGCTGGGGACTGTGAAATGAACACCTTGTCTGTGTTCCTGCAGTGCCCACCCTGCTGGGGCTGAGAAATGAACACCCTGTGAGGGTTCCTGCAGTGCCCACCCTGCTGGGGCTGTGGAATGAACACCCTGTGGGTGTCCCTGTCCTGCCCACCCTGCTGGGGCTGAGAAATGAACACCCTGAGCAGTTCCTGCAGTGCCCATCCTGCTGGGGCTGAGGAATGAACACCCTGTGAGGGTTCCTGCCCTGCCCACCATCCTGGGGGCCGTGACACCGCTGTCCCCGCAGGGGTGGACAGCAGGATGGCCTGGGGGTGTGCAGGCTTGCCTTGGTGCTGATCCCAGGGGATCAGCCCGTTCTGGAGAGGCAGAGAGCACCACCACCCCCAGTAACCCCCCAGACGTGCCCAGGGGTGCTCCCAGGCAGCTCCGTCCTCCCCACAATTCCAGCCCCGCTGGCTGTGACACACCCAGCGCTGCCCAGCTGGGAATTCAGCATCCCAGAACCTGATCTGAACAAACGCACCATTTCCTGGTTTACTCAGGTAACAGCGCTGTGGCCACTGTGTAAATACCTCTGGCTGCCGGAGGGAGCGAGGGGATAACGAGCCCCGCCCGCTGCGAGGGGCTGGCACAGCCGAAGGAGCTCTGTTGCAGGATTTCTGTTTAATGGAGTGGCTGGGGACCCATTTAATTTGGAGCTGGGGCTCTTCACTTGCCTGTGGTGTGCTTGGAGTGAGGCCAGGAGAAGCTGCTGCTTATTTTCCTCCTGCAGTTCGGTGGCCGCTCTGTGATCCTCCCTCGTGCTGCTCTGTAATATTCCCCTGTAATAAACTGCAGCTGGATGTCACCTGGGGACACGGTGCTGGGCTGAGCACGGGGAGATAAAACTCCCTGCCTTGCCACTGGGACCTTTTGCTTAGCCTTGGGCAAATCATTCCATCGTTTAATCTGCTGGCACCTAAGGTCAGCAGCCATTAAATTCCGTTTGGTTGGGAATAAAGTCCATGAATAATCAAACGATGCTCAGGTGGAGAGGTGGATACGGCTCAGTCCACCAGGACTCAGGTAGAAAACCAGGAAAAGCACTTTCTGAGGCACATAAAACTGACCTAGATTGCCTGGAGGGGTTGTGGACTCTGTTTCTGGGCGTCCTGGAGGACTATTTAGAGGAGCACGGCTGGAGTGATGGTTATAACAGCTGGGCCTTGCAGCAGGAGGCTGCCTCAGACACTCACAACTCTCTCTCCAACCCTTTCAACGTTATCCAAAGCCAGTGACCTGTTCACACAGGTCTGGCTGAACCTGAGCCTCCCCCAAAACTCGACTGAGTTTTTTTCATAGCTGAGAAGCAGCTATGAAACTTCAGAAGTGTTAAATTTCCCCTCGGTGTCAGACTTCAAGGCAGCCTGGAAACCCAGGGTCTGTTGTGCTCCGTGCTCCGGCACGTCAGGCTGTCACCGGCCTCCAGCCCGTCCTCGGGGACTGCCTGGGGATTAAAGCCCTCCTTCCCCAGCTCCCCTCTGCCAGCAGGGTAATTTATGAACTCTCTCACAGCGGTGCTGTCGAGGCTCAGGCGCTGCCAGCTGCGGTTTCTCAGCGAGCAGGTGTCGAGTGTCAGCGCAGGGAGAGGAGAGGAGGTGTCTCGCTGCTGCCACCGAGGTGTCTGGGCTCCGTTATGGATTTCCCCGCCAGCCCGGGGGGCTGCTGGGTTAAACGGCTCCGGCTGCACGGCACAGCTGGGTGACAGCCACGGCTGGGCTGCTGCTGTGGGTCTCCCTGGGGATGGGGGGACTGAGGGGCACAGCTTGTCCAGGCCTGTCCAGCAAATCTGGGACAACGCCAGGGTGGCATCAGATGTGCCCTGTCCTTGTCCTCTGTCGGAGTCCAGGGCATCCCTTTGGTTGCCCTGATGGTCACAGACCTCAGCAGAGAGGCCTGGGACCCGAGAAAGAGGTTTTGAATCCTGGACAGGGGAGTCTGCCCAGGGGAGCTGCCTGGCACAGAGCCCAGGAAGACACAGGCTTTGACTTTAGTCCATGGAAAAAGCTTCCAACATTGCGAGAAGAATTACAGGTCACACAGGTGTGAAAAAAGTAGTTTAGCACAGCACAGGGTGGAAAATTTGGTAGTTTTGGGATTCCTAGAATGGAGCTGACTTGGGGACAAGATGGAGATTTTAGGGCGGTGCCCTGGGTTCTTCCTTTTCTCCCTTGGCCTCCATCTCCTGATGTGACGTGGGCACAAAGTATTCCAAGGACTACTTTGACGAAAGTAGAAATGACTCTTTGGTGAAAGTAGAAATGACTCTTTAGTGCAGGTGATAGGCATTGGCACAGAATTGTAAATAATAAGTACATAATTATCTGTATAAGAAGGCAATGACCTCCCATCACAGCGGGAGTCACCTGTGTCCAAGCCACTGTGAACATCTTGGCCAGGCACAGAGAAAATTCTAAGATAAGAAATGATAAACACACAAGAAACCTTGAACAACAAGATCTGAAGGCTCCACTTTGTTCTCACAGCAAGCTCAAAGGCTTCAGAGGGCAAAAAAGACTCACTGGAACCACCACCCAAACCACCACCTGAATCTCGGGTCAGAAAGAAAACCAAACCTGAGAGTCCTCCAGACTGCAGCTCCAAATGTGGGGCTTTGGGCAGGAGCCTCGCTGGATTTTCTGCTCCTCTGGACCTGTGTGTGCACAGCAGGGAGGTGGAGGGGAGAGCTTTGCACAGCGTGTGTTGTATAAACAAATATCTGGGCTCCGGACAAATTCTGTGCATAATTCCTGCAATGGTGTTTGTTATCAGGGAAATGCCTTTTGGTGGCTGGGCTCTGTTCTTCCCCTCCTCTTCCTTGTCCCAGGCCTGGAGGAAGCAATAATCACAATGCTGTGTTTTGCCCTCTTAACTCTTTCTCAGAAGGCTGTGAGTCTGTGAAATGCCATCCCTGGGAATGAGCAGCCCCGGGGAACGGGGGGCACAGCCCCTGGCACGGGTCCTGCCCGTGGCTGCCAGCACGGAGCAGGGACAGGGCGAGCCAGGAAGGTGATTTTGGTCCAAAACCCAAAGAGTTCAGGTTGTGTTTTGTGTTATTTGTCATCCCTGCAAGGAAACCTCTGGAAAAACCTCGGAGCCGACTCCAGGCTCCTCACTGGTGATTTACAACTTGTCCTTATTGTTGCTGGAGTCAAAACACTAAAGAGAAAAGGCCAAGAAGAGGTGGCAGGAGCCGTCCTCATGGCTCTGTGTTACAGAATCCCAATTATTCACACCAAGCTGCCAGAAACTTCCCGTGGGCTCGGGCTCTGGGGTGGTGTCTGCCGGGTAGGCACTGCTGGGGTCTGGAGGGAAGAGTGCCAAAGCTCCCAGCTCCAGGACTGCCAGGGAAATCCTCAGCTTGGAGCATGGATGTGCTGAGGCTTCTCTCCCCTGAGAGCAAGGACGGGGTGCTGTGAGTGGGCAGGGAGGTTTGTGCTGGGCAAGGGGGGGTTTGGTGACCGGGGGCTCCTCTGGCTGTGCTGGCCTGGCCAAAGAGGCACCACGGAGCACCCAGACCTCTGATCCACACTGGAAACGTCCCAGGGCTTGGGGAAACTTCCATCAGACAGTTTGGCTCGGACTGTTTTGTCTAATTAAACCCCAACCCCATTAATTATTGTAAGGTCTTCCTCTGTAGCTGACAAATGTGTCCTGAATGTCACTCCTTGGAGGGGATCAGTCACTGCAGCAGCTTGGAAAGGTTTCACAGGGAAATTCCCGAGGTGCTGCAGGAGGGAGGAGGGTCCAGGATCTGTGTTCCCACCTGCTGCCAACAAATGACCAAACTCGGGGCTTTTCCCCTCATTCCCGTGGGATATGGAGCCAATGGAAGGGGAAAGGCTCAGGCTGAGGTTGCTCCAGGGGGTTTGTTCTGCCTTTGGGTTTATCATGTGCAGCCTGTCCTCCTGTGACCCTTTGGGCACTGCTGGGAGGGCTGTGACAGCCTGGTGACCCTTTGGGCACTGCTGGGGGGTTGTGACAGCCTGGTGACCCTCTGGGCACTGCTGGAG
>JBBMKD010000096.1:5838429-5854607 GCA_037834095.1 Argya squamiceps | reverse complement strand
GAATGAATAACAAAGGTACAGTTACAAAAACATTTCTCCTGTTTACAGAAAATTCCCTGGGAAAAGAATTTCAGAAAGGCAAAGCCCCTTTTGGGGCTCCCCTTGAAGCAGAGCCTGTACAGGACCATGTCCCAGGGCTTGGGGCACTGTGGGGTTCCAGGCAAAGCTGCTTTGAGACCCCTGAGCCCTGTGATCAGGTGTCAGGGCCCACCATGTGTCACCAGCATGGAGAGGACCCTCCCAGAGCCCTGGGAACCCTTTGATCTGTGCCATTTAGAGAGGTTTTGGGTCAAGGAGTGGTGTTGGGATGTTCATTTGGGAATGGTGTTGGGATATTCACTCAGGAATGGTGTTGGGATGTTCACTCAGAAATGTGCTGGGAAGAGCCAGGGAGTCCCCTGATGCTGCTGTGGGTGTGAGAAGGCAGCAGGGGCAGTTGCTCTCTGCCACAACCGTCCCCAAAACCCCGAGAGGGTGGCAGGGTCTGTCCCCTCCCCGGGACAGACAAACTGCCGCGGCCAAAGGTGGGAACGCCGAGCCTGGCAGCGAGAGGGGAGCAGCTGGGGAGATATCTCCCTGAGCAGAATGAGAAAGCCATTACCGCTGCCTCTCTCCTGTCGTGTGTCCTGTCAGGGACACGGAGATGGCAGCGCGGGGACAGAGCTCCTTTGTCACCTCTCTCGGGAGCAGCCGTCCCCGGCTCCCGGCGGGGACAAGCCTAAAGAGCGGCTGCTCGCTGACACCGCCGGCTCAGGGTGGCTTTGCAGGGCTGGGAATCGTTTTAAATCGAAATAAAACCAAACCAGGAGCAGCAGCCTTCAGAGGGGGTGAGAGAAAAGGCTCCTGCCGGGGCAGGGGGGTCAGAGCTGCAGGGGCAGGGTCTCCATGGGCTGTGTGGGGCTGGGACCTCATGGGTGCAGAATGTGGCTCATCCTCAGCCTCAGGATGAGGATGAAGATGTCTCTGAAGTGGTTCCTTTGCCTGCCCAGCCTGGAGCACATAAGGAATGCAGAATTTGGGATAAAGGAGAGCTTTGTGGTGGTTTTCTGCATCCTTGCACTCAGGCACCTCTGTGGTCAGGTCAGGCAAGCTGCTCTGGACTGGTGGTGTCTCTCCTGCTGGCAGGGTTTGGTGGCTGATCTCACCATGTGCTCCCACCTCGGTGGCAGCTGCTTTTTGGCAGGAAGTACCTTGAGAAGGAGCTCCTGCCTAAAAAGCACCTGCTTGAGAGGCACTTCTGGCTCCGGGGAGGTCTGAGGGGAGATGGCAGCACCTCCAGTGTGTTTGTGCTCAATGAACTTGCCTGCACGAGGCTTCTTCCTCAGGTTCCCGAATTAAACCAGAGAGGGTTTAAAGGTAAAGAACAGCTCTTATTTCCTCTGCTGCTTGCAGCAACACACCCTGCAGGAGACATCCTTTCAGCCAAGATTGCAGATGGATGGTCGGGGCTGTGAGCAGCAGGCTTTGTCTTGGGCTGGAGCTGATTCTCCCCTCCCTGGCTGAGCAGAGTGTATTCTAAACTGCCAAACCCCACCACAAATTAAGATGCAGGGGCTGAAACAAGTGGCAAAGCATCAAGCCTGAACTGTTCCCCAGTAAGTTGTGGACTTGCTTAGTTCTCGTTGTGCTCAGAGACACCCTCCCTTTATCTCAAGGACTGTGTAATTAGAAAGCCTCCTTTGAATTTTATCAGCAGGGCACACGGGATCTAATCCTTTGCTCTGGGTGGTTCTTCTCTCCACAGAACCATGTGAGGGACGTTGCTGGGGCTCAGGACACGCACGGGGGACACGGAGTTTGCCTTTCCCAGGATGGATCAGAGGAGGAGCTGGCCTCGGGCACTGCACTCTGATGGCCGGTCAGTGGCTCTGCTCTGCCTCCTCCTGGCTTCTCTCTCCCGGGACGTGTCCGGCAACGCCTCCTTCAACACTTTCCACTCGGAGAACCGGGACTGGACGTTCAACCACCTGACGGTGCACCGGGGCACCGGCGCCGTCTACGTGGGGGCCATCAACAGGGTGTACAAGCTCTCGGGGAACCTGACCATCCTGGTGGCCCACAAAACCGGCCCCGAGGAGGACAACAAGTCCTGCTACCCTCCCCTGATCGTGCAGCCCTGCAGCGAGGTCCTGACTCTCACCAACAACGTCAACAAGCTGCTCATCATCGACTACTCGGAGAACCGGCTGCTGGCGTGCGGCAGCCTCTACCAGGGGGTCTGCAAGCTGCTGCGCCTCGACGACCTCTTCATCCTGGTGGAGCCCTCGCACAAGAAGGAGCATTACCTGTCCAGCGTGAACAAAACAGGCACCATGTACGGGGTGATCGTGCGCTCCGAGGGCGAGGACGGGAAGCTCTTCATCGGCACGGCGGTGGACGGGAAGCAGGATTATTTCCCCACCCTGTCCAGCCGCAAGCTGCCCCGCGACCCCGAGTCGTCGGCGATGCTGGATTACGAGCTCCACAGTGACTTTGTCTCGTCCCTCATCAAGATCCCCTCGGACACGCTGGCCCTGGTCTCTCACTTTGACATCTTTTACATCTACGGCTTTGCCAGCGGTAACTTTGTGTACTTCCTGACGGTGCAGCCGGAGACCCCCGAGGGCGTCTCCATCAACTCCGCCAGCGACCTCTTCTACACCTCCCGCATCGTCCGCCTGTGCAAGGACGACCCCAAGTTCCACTCGTACGTGTCCCTGCCCTTTGGCTGCGTGCGGGGGGACACGGAGTACCGCCTGCTGCAGGCCGCCTACCTGTCCAAGCCTGGGGAGGTGCTGGCCAGGGCCCTCAACATCACGGCGCAGGAGGACGTGCTCTTTGCCATCTTCTCCAAGGGGCAGAAGCAGTACCACCACCCCCCCGACGACTCGGCGCTCTGCGCCTTCCCCATCCGCACCATCAACGCCCACATCAAGGAGCGCCTGCAGTCCTGCTACCAGGGCGAGGGCAACCTGGAGCTCAACTGGCTGCTGGGGAAGGATGTGCAGTGCACCAAAGCGGTGAGGATGGGCTGGGGGTGGGATGTGGGAGCCCTCGAGAGCCAGGGTCGGTCCCTGCCCCAATATTTGCAGAGGAGGATTAGTCTGCCTGTGCCTCAGTTTCCCTAAATTCAGAGCATTCTTCTGCTTTAATCCATGCTCTCGTCCTGCAGTGAGATGGCAATGAGGGAAGGGGTGGTGTTAAGGCAGACTGAAGGTGTGCAGCTTCCTGGGAGTCTTTGTCACTCCCAGCCCGGGGCTCTGGAAGCTGCAGGAAATCTGGGGAAGGTGGGTTAGCTCTGGCTGGAGCTGGCAGGGGGTGGCACGTTGGTGTCCCCCATCCTGCTGCCGGCACTGCCAGCTCCCTCCACACCACCCCGAGTGTGTGGGGCTGCCCTGGGCTCTGTGTTACTCACAGGTGCCCCAAACCTTGTCTTTCCAGCCAGTCCCCATCGATGACAACTTCTGTGGGCTGGACATCAACCAGCCCCTGGGGGGCTCGGTGCCCGTGGACGGGGTGACGCTCTTCACCTCCAGCCGCGACCGCATGACCTCCGTGGCTTCCTACGTCTACAACGGCTACAGCGTGGTCTTTGTGGGCACCAAGACGGGCAGGGTGAAGAAGGTAAGCCTTGTCCGTGGCTGTGGAGAGCCGGTTCTGGGTTCTGGGTTCTGGGTTTTCCAGCTGGGTTTTGTCTCGGGATGCTCTGCTGTGTCTTGTGGGTGTTTCCCAGTGGGAAACTGGGAGTGAAGCAGGAGTGGAAGTGGCAGGGTTTGGGTCACAGCCAAACTCTGGGGCTGGAGAGGCAGCGTTCAGCTCTCAGCGTTGTAGTGTGGTTTGTTTTGGAGTGTGTTTGTTCCAAGTGTTGGGAAAAGTGAAGTTGAAGCTGCAGCAGGATGGTCCTGGAAAAGGACCCAAAGGAGGTCAGATGGAAATCTTGGAATAGTTTTGTTTCCTGCAACTGGTGCAGAAGACTGTGAGTTACAAAGCCTTTGGAGCTGCTGGTGCTGGCAGGATTTTGGTCATGGAGAGACAGGAATGGGTTAATGTGGCTGCTTTTGGAACCAGGCCTCAGGGCAGAGTCCTGCTGCTTCCCTCTGCCTCTTCCCTCCTGCTGGGTGATTGATCAGCCCTGGAACATTCCTTGTCCTCTTCATCACAAACACTGAGGAGGGGTTTGGTGGGGCTCAGGTGAGAGTCACACAATGTTCAGGTTGGAAGGGACAGGAGCAAGGACACCTTCCACCAGCCCAGGCTGCTCCAAGCCCTGTCCAACCTGACCTTGAATGACTTTTGGGCCTTTGAAGTCCAGCTGGGATTTCCCCACTTCAGAGTCACAAAATCACAGAATATTCTGAGTTGGAAGGGAACTCTCTGAGGAGTTCTGTATTCAAAATAAGTGTGGAAGTGGCCTTGGGGTGTAAACAGAGGAGTGTGAGAGCCCTTGTTGGCCTTTAGAGCTGGAGCAGCAGCTGGAAGCCGGCTCAGCAATGGGGCTGATCCAGCTCCAGCAAAAACAGCCTTGGAGCTGCTGCTCTGGCAAGCTGAGACCCTTCCAATTAACCTCAGCTCTAAATGACAGCATTAGGTGAGCATGTTAAATGCAGCCCCTGCTCCTCCATGACGGGGAAAGAGTTAACAAATGTAATCAACAGCAGGCTGTTAATTTTTTGAGTCCTTAAGCAGCAGGGAATTTCTTCCTCATCTATCCAGGAAGATACAAGGACGGGCAGATACTACACTTGAATGTCTGCATCATTTTAATTACATCAGTTCATTAATATTCATTCAGCACTTTACAAGTGCTGAGTAGTAGTAAATTAGGTGCCTCCCTGGTGCCTCTCGAGTGTCAGTGGGGCAATTTTGAACGTGGGGGAGAGAAAGAGCTTGTAAAGCAGAGCCCTTCACTTCCCTGCTTCCCGTGCGCTGGCACAGGGGAGAGCCGGGGTTTTTTTAGCTAAATGGAAGGAGGAGGAGCCCTGAGCACATCCCAAACCCTGTGCCAGGCTCGGAGCTGGGGATGCAGCCGGGGATGCAGCCTGGTGCTGGCTGTGAGCAGGGTTTGGGGATGGGGAGGCTCCTCATGCAGAGGCAGCAACAGCCCAGAGCCTGTGCCTGCACACGAGGTATTTTCGGGCTTGTTCCGTGGATGATGAAGGATTACAGAAGCAGCAGTCCCTCCAGCAGGGTTTAATTCCTGGTGCTAGTCTACACCGAACACTTTTTTTGATGCAAAGTTAATCTATTCCTGCTCTGCTGTCCAGAGGGAGGGCTGCGGAATCCTTCACCTGCAATCCTTCATCTGCTGGATGAAAATTGGCCTATCTCTGAAGTAAATTCATTCCAGACATTCACTGCAGTCAGGTTTTCGTGGCATCTGCCCTTATTTAACAGCAGAGCTGCCTGCAGCTGATGGGCTCCATCCCCCCTGTAATTAACTGGGACAATCACGGTCCCTCCCCCCTGTGTGGGGCTGGGGACGTTGCTGTTCTCTCTCACACAGCTCTGTCTACACCGTTAGCAGATTTTCCCTCGTTTGACACGTGTGATCATCCATTCCCTGGCCTGAGGCAGCCCAGGTGAGGCGTGGGAAGCAGCTCTGCACGGAGCTGAGGGGCTCTGGCTGCAGAGGAGGCGACACCCGGGGGAAGTTCACAGGTTGTCTCGAGTTCGTGCCTGTTCCAAGGTAACCAGACACGTCTCCGAGTCAGCGAGCGCTCAGGATGCTCAGGACTCTCTCCTTATCTCCTCATCTCTCCTTCCCCGTCTGTGAAATGATGGTGGAAATGTTCAGCACCTCTGGAAGTGCCAGGGATTTGTGGAGACGCCTTTTCCACCTGATCTCCTCCTCCGTCTCAGATCTACCCACACAATTAATGTCTGAAAGCTTTGTCACACCTAGTCCCTCGCCCACAGCTGTTGATTTCCTTTGGAAACAAGCTGCTGGCTCCGTCTGGGCTTTCAGGAAAGGCATTTTTGTGTAGCTGGAGGAAAGTCAAGGAGATGGCTCTGAAATCTTTCGAATTCTCACTGAGCTCCCCCAGTGAGGATTCCTTACTGGAAACACTGGCTTATTTCACTGGTGTCCCCCTGCCTTCAGCTCTTCACCTCACTGCTCCTGCCTCATTCCCAGCTCCTACTGCTTCTGCTCCCCTGGACTTGTCTCAAAGTGGGTGAAAAGCAAACGCTGCTGATGCTGCAGCCCTCTGGCTCCAGCACAGGTATGAGGGATGAAATTCTCCCTCCTGCTCTCCTTCCAAAGCACCTCAGCCTCCTGGCTGTGAGGAGGAGGGGAAAAGGGCTCATGGTGGAGACATAACCACTCAGCACCGTGGATTCCTCCAATAAAACCATTTTTCCATCAAGCAAAACGAGAAGGGACATTAATGCAACAGTTAAAGGCAACTAAGTGCTGGGGGGAGATGTGTCAGCTTGCTTGTTCTGTTTATGGGCTTCATACAATTCTATCAATATTGATGTGTGATGCCTTTGATTTTGACACTAATCATTGCCATGAATTAAATTTGCAGCCATATAATTAGAACTGCTATTAATAGGGCCTCAAGCTAAGCACTGCTGTGCTTAGTTGTCTTTTTCCTGATGGAAAACGGCATCCACGGAACTCAGCTAATGCTGCGTGCCTGGGAGGTGCTGAGGCTGATGTGGAAATTGCACTTGCTGTGCTTAGAGGCAAGGCAGGTTCATGGCAAGGGGCTGGCTCAGAGCTTCCCCAGGAGTTCCACCAGAGCTGCCCCTAAACTTTCCAGTGGTTTGCTGCTCTTGGGGTGCACAGCCTCAGTGGGAGAGAGGAGGATGGCAGGGAGGAAAGAGGAGCCCTCAGCGTGCAGGGCTGTTATTGCCATGTTCCCATTCCATCCCCCCTTCCCCCAACCCTCCCTTTTACTCCCCTGCCCTGGCAGAGCTGTGTCAGCCCCGTGTCCCTGTGCACGCCTGGTTCCATCCCATCAGCCCGAGCTCAGCGCCTGCCATGGCAGCAAGGCTCACCACTAAAAATCAATCTTGTATTTCATCCCGAGAGGTCTGTTTCTTATTAGGTCTAATAAATCAGTGAAGTGCCCTTCATTCAGCTTGTCAATGCAGGACATTGTTTGTGATCAAGAACAAATAAATGTCTCTGCTCTGTCTGCCAGTCGCCATCTAGGTATTATTTTTCCATCATGCTGTTTATGCTGGCTGCAGGAAAAATGCAGGTTCTGCAGCCCTGCCTGCCTTCCCAGGGGCTGGGAATGCTCCTGGGTGGTAGAGGAGAGGGAAAAGCTGCAACAGTGATGTTGTACCCAGTGCTGAGTTGCTCAGTGGTGATGAGGCTTTAATTTGTGTGCCTGGAGATGTGGAGGTGTTGCAGTGCTGCAGGCAAGGGCCCAGGTGTGGTTATTTCAGGTGCCCCGAGGTGAAGGATAAAGTGTGTGAATGAAATCACCCCCAATTCTCCTGGAAAACGGGTGTCACACGTTGTCCTGGCTGTGACACTCTGTCCCAAGGGCAGCTGCACTGGACGTGGCTTGAATCCATCCCGGGCTGTGAGGTGACCCCCAAAGAGCTGCTCAGGATCTGTCTGCAGCAGTCCACAGAGAAATACACAGTGCTGGGACTCTCCTCATGATGGGAAACCTCTCCTGTCACCTGCTGAATTCCTGAACTCTGTCCTTGCTGCCCTGTTCCAAGGGACAGCCGTGAGTGATGGGATGGCGCCGCCGCAGGAGCGCACAACTTCTGAGTGTGTTGTTACGTCTTGGGACGTGAGAGTTTTATTCAGCTTGGCTGATTTAATTTGTTCCATTAGTGGGAATAAAGGAGGTCTTTCACAATGAAATATATATGTCCAGACCCGTCCTTAGATGACTTCATTCTGTGCATGGTTATCTCATCCCGCTGATTTATCCTTCCTTTTGGCCCCCGCACGCTCATCCCGCCACACTTCAGGAGAAAACTCGGTTGCATCAGCGTGTGGAGAAGCCAAGAGGACACCAGGCTGTTATTGAGCAGATGAGAATCATCCATTTGCAGGCGCCTTCCAGAGGATTTGCCTGGTTTTAGCTGTAGGGTGGGAGGTCGGGGGCTCTGGCAGCTCCATGCTCCATCCATCACCCTCAGAGAGCAGATCCCCACGTCCCAGCAGAGGTGTGAGAGGGCAGATGGTTCTTGTTTGGCTGAAGAAGCTGTTGAATTGAAAGGTCTGAGGAAAAAGTCTGATTTTTGCCCTAGGATGTGAAATAAGGGGGTGTTTGTTCAGTGCTGTACTTGCTGCTGTGGTTGGAGGAGATGGGATTTGTTTTCTCCCTAAACTAGGATTTTCCAGCCTCAGAAAATAATTCCCCTTTGCTTCCACCTGTGCTGCCAAACCACAGAAATGGGTCCCCAAAATGCCCCACAGTCCCTCACATTTATTATTTTTCATAGCCAGAAGTTGGAATCTTATTAATTGGAATTTGTGCAAGGGAATAAGGAAAGTGCTGGAAGCCAGAGGAGAGAACTGGGGCGTGTTTGGGGCTGGAGATGGGGCAGAGCTGCCAAGTCCCTCTAGACTGTGGGTCTGAGCACTCAGGGGTGTCCCTGCCACCCCTTAATGGCACGAAATGTGCCTCCCCTCTCCCAGCATCCCTGCCCTGCCTCTCTTATCTGGTGCCTGCCAGAGCAAGTCACATCAGAAAAAAGCCAGAAGTTGGCAGATATTTTTATAGCTGCTGGAGAGCGAAGGGGCAGGTGTTCAGGAAATGCTGGGATGTGAAATGGAGCCAGGTGAGCTGGGAGGCTGCTTTAATCTCATTTCTTGGCTTGGGAGATGGGGATGACTCTGGGTTTTACGCAGGTTCAGGCACCTTGAAAAATCAACTGGAAATTTTGGAGAGCAGCGATTTCCTTTGGTGCAGTTCTAAATCAAGTGGGGTTGATTTAGAGGAGGCTGGGAGTGCTGAGCAGCCTCATCCATGGAATCCATCCTGCCTGGAGCACACCCTGCCCCTGGAATCATGGAACGCCTTGGGAGGGACCTTCAGAGGCCATTTATTCCTGCAGTGAGCAGGGACAACTTCAGCCAGACCAGGCTGCTCAGAGCCCCATCCAAACAAGGTTTTTATCTCGAACATATTTCAGGGATAATTCATCCCCACACCTTCTCCCAGAGGCATTATCTCCCTTATGAGCATCAAGTGAGGCAGAATAACTTCTGTTCTATTCCTCCTCCGTTTCACGACGTTTTCATCAAGTTCAATAATGAGTTTCTACTTGAAATGATCTTGGTGAAAAATATCACAGAGTTCCAAACTCTTTTGTTAGTTTTGCCTGCCTGTCTCTGCTTTCCTTGGAGTGTGAGGCTGGAGGAGCTGCAGTTCTGGATGCTGCTGGCTTTGGGGGCAGGGCAGTGTCAGACTCCTGCTTTTCTACCCGTGAGTCAAGAAGTTCATGCTTTCTTTACTATAAACATATTTTTCGGAGGCTTTAAAAACCCTCAGAGGTCAAAATAACACAGGTTTTGGTCCATTTGTAGAGATCTTAAATCCCCAGGTGGCAAGACATACTGTGAGAAGCCCGGGCTGTGTTGCTTCTCTAAATGCCTCCTCGAGGCAGAAAAAACAAATGTGGAAACCACAAAATGAGACGGGGGAATGTGCAGGGAGAGTCCTGGGCGCTGCCACCGCCCCTGAGCTGCCGGCGCTGCTGCAGAAAGGTTGGGATTTGGGGACAATCCGGGGGTGAGATGGCACGGAAGAGCCGCAGTTTGAGGTGGGGCTGGCTGGGAGGTTTTCCCTGGCTGTGTGATGATGCTGCTTTTACCATCCCCTCCGTCCCCTGACGGAGTTTACAGCCCGTGGGTGCCCCTCGCAGCCGGCAGCGAGCAGGGCTGTAAAACCCCGCGGGCTCTGGGGTGGCAGCTCCATCCCCGGAGCATCTGCCGGGTATTTACGGCCGTGCCGGGCGAGGCTCCGCAGCGGCACCAGCCCATTACTCCCCTGATGATGCGTGGGCTCCACGCCTCCCCCGGCCCTTCACGAGCCTCTTCCCACTCCTGCCGAGCTGCTTGGACAGGCAGAATCCTGCCTTTGCTGCGGGGAGCTCCCTGCAGGCAGCCCAGCCTGGAAATCAGAGCGGGAGATGGAGCCCTGCCTGCTGTGAGGAGCTCCCGGGGATTTTGCAGCAGGATTCTCTGGAGCTGTGGAAGGGATGTGGGGCTGTCCTGGCTGTGACCTGGGAAAAAAAAACCCAAAAAGACAAAAAGCAAAAAACAACAAAACAAATAATAATAATTTTTTAAAAAAGAAAAACAAAAACAACAACAAAAACAACAACAAGCCAACCGCAAAAAAGCCAACACCCCCAAAACCAAAAACAAACAAAAGGAAACAAAAACCCAAACAAAACCCAACCAAACAAACAAACAAAAAAACCCAGCAAAACCCTGAACCTGAGCACTGCCCTGAACCTGAACCTGCTCAGTGCCGGGGTGTGAGCCAAGGGTGTGACACGGCCCAAAGCTGTGACACGGCCCAAAGCAGTGACATGGCCCACAGCAGTGTGACATGGCCCACAGCAGTGTGACATGGCCCACAGCACTGTGACATGGCCCACAGCGCTGTGACATGGCCCACAGCACTGTGACATGGGAATGACCTGTCATTGCCATGGGATTTGCTCCTGAGCTGAGGGAGAGGCCCCCAGTCACTCCCAGCTCGTACTGGGGAGCAGGGGATGGTGGTGGAGGAACAGAGGCTTTAGGATTGTAGTTCCTTGGACAGGGATGCAGGAGGGGGAGCACGGGCAGCAGCAGGAGAGGCTGCAATAATTAACAAGAGGCTTCGTCAGCAATTGTCCCTCCAGCCCCCGTGTCTGTGCCCTGCCCCTCTCCTGTTGTTCCCCCCTCGGTTACACGGCTCTGCATCAAACAGATCCGTGTTCATGACAGTGATGAGCATTTAAAATGAATGTACACATCATACAGCCTCGCTCCTATACAGCACGGGAAGGGCTTTTTGTTTTTTTCTTTTTGTGGTTAGCTGCTAAATTATTTATTGTGTGCAGGGCTTTAATCTCATAAACCTGCCTGCAGGCCTTGGGCAAAGCAGCCTGAGCATCCTGGAGAGCTGGGAGCCGGCAGCGCCGGGCTCTGCGGGGCTGAAGGTGGGAACTGTTGGTCCTGCCCCGCTCCCTCTCCCCCTCCCAGCTCATTACGAGCAGCGGCACCCGCGAATTGGTCATTGCCACCGACTTAGAGCCTGATTTGCATTTGTCGCTTGGAGAGGATGCCGGTGACAGACCCCGGGAACGAACAAGAGTCCCTTGAGCTGCTGAGAGTAAAGGAAAAAGGGGAAAAGGGTGAGGGAGAGGCGCTGGGGTAAATCAAGGTGCTCCACGTCAGCAGTGCTGTGGCTCCAGCCAGGAGCTGTGGCAGAGTTTGGCTCCAAAATATGGGGTTCGACTCCTAAATCTGGGGGTTTTCCTCTCCAGCCCTCCCGGGGCAGAGTTTGGATCCTAAATGTGGGGTTTGTCCTCTCCAGCCCTCCCGGGGCAGAGTTTGACTCCTAAATTTGGGGTTTGCCCCCTCCAGCCCTCCCAAGAGGGAGAGCAGAGCATCCCCTGCCTTTTCCCACTGCCTCTGATGCTCCTCAAGCTCCTCACTCTCAGACTCCCTACCACAAGCACAAAGGGTTGCCCTGGCCTTGCTTAAATGGGTGAAAACCAGCTGGAATGAAACCAGAGTCCCTCTCCAGCCTTCCCCTTTCTTCTGCCTCTCAGAGCAATTGCAGGTCTGGAGTATATTTGGGCTAAATCGTCCTGCAGAGCTCTGGAGCCAAAGGGCAGCAGGCTGTGACCCCTCTCTGCTTTTCTTCTTTGTGCAGAGCCTTTCACACCAGCAACTCTTCACTGAGAGAGAAATAAATAATTAGAATATCTGGCAGGCCCAGGTGTAGTGGAAGGGAGGCTGAGGGAGTTTCAAAGCCACCCAGGCTGATTCCTTCCCCTGTGTTCACCAGGGAAAGGGATACCTGCCCTTGCTGACTGCACAGGCAGCTCAGCTGAGGGGTTGTGATCCAAAGTGCAAAGAAAACCAGATAAACACTGACCTTCACCGCCAGCAATCAGCTGATGAACGTGTTTGAATATTGCTTTTCTTGGAGCAAAGCACGTCCCATTGCATGGGGCACATTTTTTATGATTTGCCCTTGGTTTCAGGGGAGTTTGGCTGTGACAGAGTGTGGGGCTGGGATGAGGCTGATTCCAGCAGCCCCAGAGTGGGGATTGCAGCAGGAACAGCACCCAACAGCACCAGGTCTGGGGGGAGAAAGGCAGCCCAGTGTTTGCCTGAGAAAACAAACAAGTTTCATGTTGTTCGAGTGTGCTGTGCCCAGCCTGGTTTGCTCAGAGCCCTGTGATCAGAGGCAGCAGGTCCAGCAGGAGCTCTGGGGTTCCTCGAGGAGCATTAAAGAGCAGCCAGTGCCTTCTGGAAGCTGTTGATAAAGCTCTCTTTTTTAGAATCATTTTTTGCTTCTCCAGCACAAATGTACTATTTCTTGTTTGGATGTGTTGCTTTCTTCATTCACTTTTATTATTAGGGGCATTTACATGAAAACAGCTTTTTTTGCTCTGGCAGCACTTTTCCCAATCACAGCTGCACTCTCTGCGTGGAGGGAGAACTCCAGTGTTCCTGGGAGTGGGGAATGGGGCTGCCAGGCTCAGGGATGGGGATTGTCCCTCCTCTGCACGTGGGGCAGCTGCTGTGTCCCTGTGCTCACGGGGGATGTTCCACTGTAGCCCTGGTTCTGTGCCCGAGGTGTTTGGGTTTCCTAAAATCCTTTTCCCAGGGAATTTTCTGTAAACAAGAGACATGTTTTTGTAAACTCCATGTTTTCATTTGTACCTATTTTCTCATATTTGTACCTATGTTTTAATTCCCTTTCCTAGGGGGGACTTCCTGATGTCCCTCTGCTCTGACCAATGTGAGTGAAGAGGTTTGTCTTGTGTCACCAATCAAACTGGTCTGTGTGAAATAGTATAAAAGGGAGACACATCCCAAAAACAGAGGAGTCATTTCCAGCCCTCTGAAGTCAGAATCTGTGTCATTGTAGTTGTCATTCCAGCTCATCCCTGGTTCTCTGCTCTCTTTACCCACCCTGTGGGTTGGAGCACAGGAATTATTTGTACCTCTCGCTGGGAAACCCTGCAGCAGGCAGGAATGAATCCTCCCAGGGTTTCCCTGAGTGTCCAGGCCTGGCTGGAGCAGTTTAGGAAGGGAGAGCTCATGGATGTGTCTGGCAGGCAGAGAGTGCAGTGATAGTGTAGATCAAAGGACAAACCCCAAAGGCTGCTGTTTAGGGCAGAGTGATGACATCAGCATTGGGATGATGGATTTATTCACTCTTCCCTGTTTGGGAAGAGGCACCACGAGCCAAACTCCCTCCCCTGAAGGGGCACCTGGAGAGGAACCTGCAGGCCCTTCCCTGCCTCTCTGGGCTCTGCAGATGGAACCTGGGAACTCCAGATGTGTGAAACGCATCTTTAATTTCCTCTCGCTCCATTTCTGCTGGAGCTTGGCTCTGGGCTTGGCATTCCACTGTTTTTTCTTTTTCTCTGGCATCTTGAGAAGTTGGGATAAGCCCCAAAAAAAGGGAGAAAGTTTCAGGAGAGAGGAGCTGTAGCTGTGGGGTGGGGGACACCCTGCTCTGTCCCCACATGTCCTCCCTGCACTCCCTGGCCCAGCTCAGCTCCCCCACCCCTGGCAGGAGCTCTGGAGCTGCTGATTCCTGGAAGCAAACAGTTGGGGAGGTGAAATTCCTCCCCTGTGTGCTTCCCTCACCCCTGACCCCGCTCCGCTTCTTCCCCCTGACCCCTGAATTTCAAACCTGATCCTTGGTATGCAGGAGGAGGAGGAGGGGAGGCAGGAGGGCAGGGAAAGGGCAGGAGGAATTGGGCCGTGCTTGGGAGGTGGGGGAGACAAAGCTGCCATCCAAAGGATGCCTGGGGTGCTGTGGGGGCTGTGGGGTGTTGTAGGACACTCTGGGATGCTGTGGGATGCTGTAGGATGCTGTGGGATGTTGTAGGATACTCTGGGATGCTGTGGGGTGTTGTAGGACACTCTGGGATGCTGTGGGATGCTGTGGGATGCTGTGGGATTTTGTAGGATGCTGTAGGATGCTTCCCCTTTTGCCCACCCCCAGGTGGAACATTTTCAGGAGTTGCAGTAAATGCTCTCAAACTGTGCAGTCATGGACCCAGACAGCTCCGGGAAGAGCTGAGGAACTAAAATTAGCAGGAGTGCCCCAGGCAGAGGCCACCTGGGGCTTTGTTTCGTTTCACTCTTAACTTTCATCTCTTTTATTTATAATTTGTGGCTGATTGATTTTTACTTTTTTTAAAGCTTTTTTTTTTTTTTTCCCTCCTTTGAAAACGAGGAGCTTTGCTGGCTCATGGTGTGTAATCCCTGCACTCCCAAGGGTGGCACTGCCTCTCCTGCCCCAGTTGTGCTTCCTCCCCCTGAGCAGCAGCAGAGGTGGTGGGCAAGCCCCGGGTCTGCTCCTCTCCAGCTTTCCTTGGCTGCTCTTTGTGCTCAGCCCTGCTCCACCCCAGGCTGTGACAGGTCCTGCCCTCAGGGCTCAGACCTCTGGGAGCTGCAGGACTCACAGGATGATTTCAGAACGGTTTTTAGAAGCTGCCCCGGATCCCTGGCAGTGCCCAAGGCCAGGCTGGATGGGGCTTGGAGCAGTCTGGGACAGTGGGAGGTGTCCCTGCCATGCCAGGGGTGGCACTGGATGAGTTTTCAGGCCCCTTCCAGCCCAAACCATTCCAGGATCCTGTGTCCTGCCCTTCCTGTGACGCCTCTCTGTTCTCTCTGTGCTCTCCCTGGGCTGGCTTTGGGGTTGGCAGTTTGGATTTTCTCCTCAGGCCATTCCCAGCCTCCATCTCCTGGGGAATGCTCCCTCGCAGGGCAGCAGCCTGGAATCCCTGGCTCACTCTGCTCCTGGCTCTGCTCAGCCCCAGCTCCGTGCCAGCTCTGGTGGCAGCAAATGTGCCCGAGGTTGTCTGGAAAACCAACAAAACCTCCTTGAGCTCCGGTCAGCGAGGCGAGCTCTGGGCGAGCTCCAGCGGAGGGGGAACGGGGGAGGGATTCAAAGGCTGAGCAGCCCCTCCCCAGCCCTGGCAAAGCACCTCCGACCTCTTCATTACACAGTTTATTCTTCTAATGAGGGCTGTATTCTTCTAATGAGGGCTGTATTCTTCTAATGAGGGCTGTAAACCTGACCCGCCCTGGTTTTCTTTGGCGTGACCTGACCCCTGTCCAGCCGATCCCCTGAATTCCGTTTGCTGCTTCCCGGAGGCTCCTCCTGGCCCCGGCTCTGGGTGCCGCGGGTCGGGGATGGATTCCCGAACACGCTCGGGGTGATGCTCGGGGCTCGCCCACCGCCAAGGCATCCCCGGAGCGTGCCTTGAAATCGGAAACCGGGCGGAGCGAGGGGCTGGGGACGGTGTCGGGATCAATCAGCCTCATCCACCGGCTCAGGGTACCGCACATTTCAGCCCTTTGGTCAGCGCGGATCAGGGTTTCTTTTCACCGCTGGGAATGGCTCAGAGAAGGAAATATTCACCTGAAACCAGCGTGTGCTTTAAAAGCCCAGAAAATCCAGCGCCTTCCCCTGAACCATTGTTCTTCCCTGCCGCGTCTCTTGGCTAAATTAAGACTTAGAAACGCACAGGTTAAAAGTTGAAAAGCTGAAGGTTTCATTCATAATTCGCATATCAATGAGGCTCTGATCCCTCCCGGGGAGAGGAGAGGGGCCTGCAGTGAATGCAGATCGGGGAGCCCAGCACCTCCTGCCCTGCGCCTTTTCCCAGAGGCACTGCAGGATCCTCCCAGGGTGTAACAGTGTCTTTTTGGGGTGTAACCACGGCCCTGCTAGATCCCAGTCAGCCTCTCCAGCAGAGAAACTGCCTGAGAACTGCTCAGGGGGCAATTCCAGCTCCCACAGCCACACACGTTACAGGCTGGCTCAGCAGAGGCACAAGGCTCCCAGCCCAAATCAATTCCCAGCAAGTGTTTATTCCATGTGCTGAAGGTGAATCCGGAGCAAAAGAGGGAGAACATGTGGTTTTTCTCAGTTCTACAGGGTCTCGGGTGTGTGGGTGGCACAGGGGGCAGGGCAGGGGACAAGTGACCCCAGGGAAGAGAGGAACAGGACACCAGGCCCCAG
>JBBMKD010000096.1:5822588-5833152 GCA_037834095.1 Argya squamiceps | reverse complement strand
GTAGTAGTGTGTCATGCCACCACTTTGTTGAAACAACGTCGCGTATCAAATATTCTGTCGTCAGTGAGTCAAATAATAAACGACTTTCTAACAACCACTTTTTATGACCTATATTTTCTTTTCTGGCTTTTCGCTACTTTTTCTGATGATAGTGTGACTATATGTGTATGTCTGTTTTTGAAAAGTGTTTTGTGGTCCCTGCGGGGGCTCAGGGCGGGTTGGAGCAGCCAGCCTGGATTAGCAGTGCTGTTAATAGAACTTAAGAGCATTTCTGCTCCATTAGGGGCTGGGCACAGCTGTAAAACAAGGTGATTTCAGAAGGCCAGACCCCACTAACTCTGCTCCAAGGGGTTTCTCTCCAAAGTTCTCCCGAGCAGCTTTGGGAGTTTGCTGCTGTTTAGTTCAAATCTTCCTCCCCAAACAAGGCTTTGGTGTTGACTGCATCTCCAAAAAGGGTTCCCTGCCAGGGATATTTTGACAGAAAATGTGGTAAAATATAACACAGCAGATACCGCCCCCCCTCCCTTGCAATTTATGAGGAATTTTGGGACCTGAGGGGATTAATTCTATATCATGTTACAGCACGTAAGTATAGATCCTGCTTGCTGTTTCTTTGCACACATAATGAGCAAACCTTCGAACAAATTTGCTTGTATCTGAAAAAATTCCTGTGGCTGGGCTTGAGCTAATCGAGTTCTCATCTCCAGCATCTTCCCCTCACTTTGTCCCCAGATGATCTCACAGTTATCCCGACTTTCTCAAAAGCACAAAATAAAACACTTTCTGTCAGAGCTGCAATTGCTTTTGACAACTCAATGGCTCTTTGGAATTTGGGAAACCACAAAGAAAAAACCCAAACCCCCCCAGGCTCCTCAGCTCTGCTCCAGATCCCTTCTCCATCTCTTCCCTGTCGTTTACGCCCCGCGGAGTGGGTGGGGATGGTGGGAGTGAAGTGCTGCTTGAGGAGCTTGCAGAGAGGTGGGGTTTGGAGGCACGCAGGCAACTTAGCAGTGACGATCAATGGGATTTGGGGCATTTTTGGGGATCTGTCTTTGCTGCTCGCCGGGCGTTTGTGCAAATGATCAACAGCTTGAGACAGAGATTTGTTCTCTGCTCCCTCTCCCTGTCAGCTTTTATTTGCCTTCTGTTGCCCTCCCGCACAATCCATAAGCCCTCCTCTTTTGCATGATTGTCTCAATTTGCATTTCCAGCAGATCCACTGACATTTGGCTGGACTCTGGGTGAAACACTCCTTGAAATTAGCCCGCACGTTGAGTTTGTTCTGGGGAGATAAGAAGGGAAGTGGCAGGGGGGCCCAGGGGGAATTAGGCATGTGAAACTGCACTGGGAAAGGAGCACCAACAGCCAGACTCGAGGCCAGCAATGTTTCTGGGATTTGTTGGGGAAGCAGAATTTGTCACCGCGGGCAATGGACTCGTCTCCCTCACCCCACTGGCTCCCAATCCCAGCACAAGCCCCTCCGAGGAAGCCAAAGGATAAATTGTCTGTTCACTCACTCTGGAGCTGCTCTGTAGTGCTGGCAACGTGAGACTGAGGAGGAATTTTAATTTCATGCTGTGTAAGAAGAGTGCATGCAACAGTAGCAGCCGTATGGATTTTCATATGAATGGAGTACAGTATCCATGGCAGGGCAGCAGTGTTGTCCCGCAGGTTTGCATTCTTCTCCTCCCTTTTGCTGTTTTCACATTCCCCTCGCTGTCCACCCCGTCCTCGCACTTGCTGAAATGGAAAGTATGTCCCTGCCAGATGGGTGCACAAAGTGACGAGCCTGTTCCTCAGTGAGATGGCAATTGGCTTCAGAGACCTTTTGTTGCTTTAATTTCTGTGCAATCCAAGTGCGAGTCTGTTTTGCTTGAGAGGGAACATTTTTTAGCCTGGTGCCTCTCTTGCTCAGCTTTGCGGGTGTCTGAGCACGAGCACTTTGCAGACAGTGGAGCCCATTAATGCTGCTCTGCCTCGGGATCTCTCTAAAACAACAGGACTTAAATCACTTGCTCGGAGGGGGAAGGCAGGTCCTGGGAGTGATTGATCCGCAGGGATGGGGGTGTGGGCTGGGCTGCCTGCTCCTCACCCCTTTCTCCTTCCTGGTGATCTCTTTAGTCGTCACCCAAGAGCTGAAATCACCTCAGCAGCAAAGAATTTGGTTTGTAGAGCGTGTCACATTTTGTTCCAGGGGGAGGTTTTTTTTTATTGATTTTAAAAATTTTGTGTGTATTTGTTAGGGAAGGAGCCCGTAGTGATTTTTTTCTTGAGGCTGCTGATCTAAATACATTCTGCACAGCCATAAAATATGCTTTAGATAAACTTCTCCTGGTAACATCTGCGAGGAGCAGAGCTCTGCTCGTTTCCATGCTAAAGTGGCCGTTAATGTGCCGGCACATCCCGGCACGTCTGTCAGACCCAGTCAGCTTGGCCAGGTAGGGCAGGTGGGTAGATCTGTCTGCCTGCTCCCTCTGACATCCCTGCGTGGCAGGAGGAGGAGGGAAAGGGGGAAATCCTTTCCCTGCCTGCTGGGGAGTATCCTTACAATTTGGGACAGCTCAATTAACCACGTAAAACTCTGGTTCTTTGGTTCTTATAGCAAAGATTTATTGAAAGACAGACTTTTTTATACAGTGTCTCGGTACAATCAGTGTGGTTGGTCATTTAGAGCAAAGCCTCTCGACCGTTTTCTTATAAGTAAAACCAAGTCAGAAAAACACCAGGTGTCAGGAGGAGGAGATCTACAGAGATTATTTTGGGTTCCTCCTTACGATTTCTCAGGCCAGACTGGGAGAACACTGAGTCCCCACAGGCTCTGAGCCACTGCCTGGAGCCCAAAGCCCGTGTTGTGACCACTGTCCGTGCCCACAGGGCAGGTGTGAGCATGCAGTGCGAGAAGAGAGGAGAAATTGTGGGGTTGTTGGTGCAGAGGGAGCCTGGGCACTGAGCTGGGGAAACGTGGCTGGGGAAGGGGTTTGCAGCAATGCAAGTGATTTTCTGTCCCATCCCTGCCTGTCCCTTTGCCAGCTGCTGGCAGCAGGCTGAGCTGAGCCCAGCAGTGCCGGATCTGGCTCTGTGCATTCCCTGCCAGAGACAGAGAAATCCTTTGGAGTGTCCAGATGGACCTTGGCCACCCCTCACAGCCCTGGGCTGGGCACAGCCTCCTCTGCTCTGCCACAGGGAGAGAGGGGGATATATTGATATTGGGAACATTTTCCTCACTGGAAGAGTGGCCAGACTTTGGAACAGCTCCCCAGGGGAGTGGTGGGGTGTTGCTAGACCGACATGAAGGAACCACACTCACCCGTCAGATTGAGAAGTGAAAAGAGAAAGAGGAAGTTTATTATGATTTGGGGTTTATATAAGATTTGGAATTTGATCAGGGATTGGGGGATGAGAGTAACACCTCTCTGACCTCAGGTCCATCAATTTGTCCTTCCCCCTGGAAAGGAATGCACATCCACAAAATATTGGTCTTTGTTTTTGTTACAAGTGTCAGAAAGCTCCAGTAGAAATGTGAAACAATCAGAAGGCGGAAAAATCAGGGGGACAGTGGGGTCACCACCCCTGGGAGTGCTCCCAAAAGGAGTAGAGCTGGCACCGTGCTGTGGCTTGGTGGGCCTGGTGGCACTGGTTGAAGGTTGGGTTGATGATCTTGGAGGTCTTTTACAGATTCTGTGTCCCACAGGAGAGGGGGGACAGCACAGCCCCCAGCCCAGGCTCACCCTGGGGACAGATGTGTCCCAGCAGGGATGTGACACGCTCCAGGCACTTGGGATTAATGGTTCCCTGCATGGCTGGGGTTGATACAGCTGGCAAACACATTAAAGAGTCCACACAGACCCATAATTAATAAAATATGGATTTTAATCTGAAATCCTTGCCTGAAATAGCTCCCTAATGGAGGGAGGGGTGGCTGTGGGGGGACAGTGTGAGTGTGCCCTGTCTGGCATGTCCCTTCAGCCAGGGGACCACGGGCTGAGCTCCACCAGTGCCCCCAGCCCCCTCCAGACACCCAGTGAGCAGGAGCGGCCCAGCAGAGCCCTGCCAGAGCAGGGGACAATAACATTTTCCTGGATAATTCCAGGAAAACCCCAGCAGCCTGCAGGATCAGACAATTCCCACCAAACCCATCTGAGGATGGTGAACTCATGGTCAAGGTTCAACCAAAAGATTCCACGGGCTGCCCCTGCTGAGTGTGGTGGGTTCCTCTGGGGCTGGTGGAAATAATTCCCCAGGGTAATTCCAGGAGATGCTGTCATGGCCTGAGGAGGGAGAGGCTTCCCCAGGGTGTCTCCAGAGATCCTCCCATGCCCTGGGAAGGGCCAGCTTTGTGCCTGGCACTGCTGCCTCCCCTCAGCCTGGCTCAGAGAGGCTGTTAAGAAGCAGTTTCAAGGCTAAGAGGGAAGCTAAAGTGACCAATAAAGTCTCTCTTCAGCACTCGTGGAGCCTTTGGGATCCTCTCATAAATCAAAGGCTGCAGGTAGACTCAGGTGCTGGAGCACAAACAGCATTAATGAGGCCCAGGAACACCATCCCCGCGGCGGCACCAGCAAAGGGGAGGGTGTTTCATCTTGCACAGCCTGTGACTCTAATGATGGTGCAAGTCCTTCAGAAGGGGAAAAAAGGGACAGTCTGGGGGAAAAAGGACCTTCTGGGCTGGCTCCTTCCCAAAGATCCAGGAGCTGCTCATGTTGCCTGCCTGCTAATTGGAGTTGGCTGTAACTGATTTAGAAAGCGACGGCCTTAGGGAGCTGAGATTGTTGTTTGTGTTTGCCTGGGATTAAATACAGATGGAATTAAAACGAAGAGAGGAAAAAAAACCAGAAAAAACACCATGACAAACCCTCAGTTGGAGGAGGAAGCTTTGATGGAATAAATTTCTGCTGCTGCAAGGGAGCAGGAGCTGCTGTGGCTGCCGGGTCAGGCTCTCAGTGCCATTCCCATGGGAGCACCAGGGAAACAATGAAAGGGTAGAGAGCCAGAAATAGAAAGCAAAAAGATGAGTGGACCCTGATGAAAGGAGCCGTATTAATAATGAAAACTGGAGGGTTTGAAGCTGCTTTGGAACAAATTTTCAAGGCACAGAACCTCTGGGGAGTGGGGCTTTGGGGGCTGCCTCAGCCCTTTGGTGAAGGCACAAACCCCTCCAGATGCTCAGAGCAGGACCCAGCTCCCAGCCAGGCTCTGGAAGCACAAACTGCAGGAAGAGAGCAGGGAAATACCTGCTGGGCTGGGCTGGCCAGGCCAGAGGCCTCCAGCACCAGGAAAATTGGAGCCTCGTGGTTTGAGGTCACGGTGAGACTTCTTCACAGCTGAGTGCAAACCATGACACGACCAATAAATCACAGCAGTGACGAAGCACGAGGGCTGGAATCATTAGCAGATTGCTCTCTGTGGATGTGGAGGGGGCTGTGCAGCTCCTGAAAGGCAGCAAGGAGCTCAGCTCCTCTGACATTGAGCACAGAGGCTGCTGTGGCTGCCAGCACTCCCTCACTGGGAAAATCTGTCCTGGAAGGGAACTTTCCATATCAGTTCTGAGCCTTGGCTGCGTTTATAGCTCTTGTTTTAAAAGCTTTAGGAACACTTGATACCTGGTCTGCTTTTAGTGAGAGCAACTCAAACAAGTCCCCTTGTCAGAATTTCTGGGGCAGGGGGTGGAAAACAGGAGCCTCAGCCCCTGGTGGTGTCCCTCAGGTCACTTCAGAGCTGTCTGGAGGTGACTGTGAGCAGCTCCCTCCCCTCCCAACACCTCCCTCTGCCCCTCTCAGCACCCCTGACACTCTCCCTGCCTGGCTGCAAATCTCCTGCCAGTGCTCATTAACGTGAGCACCGAGATTCCCGGGCCTGCCTGGAGACACTGCCACCCTCCCCTGGGAAACACACCCAGGGCTGGCCCTGACCTGCCCCAGCAGGGAACCCAGTGCTCTGGGGGATCCGGGCTGTGTGCCCAGGGCTGTGTGATGGTGCTGGGCTTGCTCCTCGCACAAGGGGGGCTGGTTCTGGGGCTCTGCAGCCTCCCAGGCACAAAACCCCAGCCTCTACAGCAGCAGCAACCAAAAAACAGAGCAAAGACCTTTCTGGCAATACAGACACCAAGGCCTTTCTCCAAAAGCAGAAAAACCCTTTGTGGCACTGCCCAGGATGAGGAACAAAACCCTCCTTGAGACACTCCTGCAATAATATCATTTTCAGCCCCGTGTTTCAGCAGGCTGGTGTTAAGTGTGAGGATGGAGGTGTAACTATGGAGAGCTGGAGGTGTCTGTAGATTGTCACAGGTGAATTTTAGAAAGGAAACAGAAATATCTGACCATGGCTTCAGCAGCTCAGCTCCCCGCTGCTGCTGGGGATGGATGAAATGGTTAAGTGGAGGTGTCTTCTCCCTCTGTGCTTTCTTGGTTTCTCTGCCTCCCCGTTGGCACACACATCCACGTTCTCTGTTCCTCCTCTCCCATCTGCTTCCCCTTCCCAAAATTCAAACATTTCACTCTTAAAATTTTGCCTTCATGTATATGAATGAAAGAGAAAAATATCACTGCAGACCACGAGGGCTCTGTGGCTGGGATAAATTCTGATCTGCACCACAAAACCCTTTGTTGGTGTGGTTCCCTCCAGCTCTGCAGGGTTCTGGTGCTGGTGCTGAGCCTCCCTCATGAGCTTCTCCATCAGGGTCTCTCCCAGTTGTGTGTTGCCCTGATTTTTCAGCCTTCTGATGGTTTCACATTTCTACTGGAGCTTTCTCACGCTTGTAACAAAAACGAAGAGTGATATTTTGTAGATATGAATTCCTTTCCAGGGGGAAGGACAAATTAATGAACTTCTGCATTGACCACTGGGGTCAGAGAGGTGTCACTCTCGTCCCCCAATCCCTGATCAATTCCAAACCCTATTTAAACCCCAAACCATAATAAACTTCCTCTTTCTCTTCTCACTTCTCAATCTGACAAGTGAGTGTGGTTCTTTCGTGTCCTCTAACAGCAGTTGTGGCTCTCAGATGCTGAATTCAGGCAGGCAGGGGTGGGGCTGCCCCAAAATCTCGCTGTGATCGGGTGGGGTGGGGGCACCCTCAGCACAGAGAGGGGGCTCTGGGTGAGCTGCCAGCCCGGGTTGGTGCCCAGCCCGCGGGGAGGTCACTGGGGCTCGGTGGAGCAGCACTCAGGGGAGATGGGGCCCCTGGCAGCAATGAGGGCACTCAGAGCTCTTTGGGGAAGCAGCAGTGTAGGGGCATCCCTGGAGGGCAGGGAGAGGGAGCTCTGCAGAGCTGAGACATTCCAGAACACGGGGGTTTATTGCAGGGGTGGGGGGTAAAAAGGGCCTTTTGCCTTCAGCCACAGCCTGGGCTGAGGGGAAGTCCCAAAGAGAGAGGGAGAGAGAGAACAAGAGGGTGAGAGGGGAGAGAGGTGAGAGAGGAGGGAGGAAGAGAGCCAGAGAGAGTGAGGTCCTTGTTACAATCCATTATATCTCCTTTTGTGTTGAATATTCTAATTTACACCAACCAACCAGTACAAGACACAAAACCCTACAGAATCTACATACAGCCTATAAGAACTACTACATTACCATACTGTGTTATATTTTAAACTCTAAAAACTGCTCTTTAGACTTTTCTCTTTTGCTACATTGACCTTTGTTTGGATCCCTCAGCCAGCAGAAGAGCACTGTTCAATCCAAAGGGACTCTCCTGCAGCTGGCTGGGCTGTTGTTTTCAGGTTACACAGTAACTAAGGCTGGGGATCCTACAACTCCAAGCCAGCTTTCAATTCTATTTCCATTATAGCTTTCATATTTTCAGAATCCTTTGCTAAGCAATCGTATTGATAAGGTTTCCCTGATTGATCTTGCCCAACACCGCAGCCCGTGGGGACGGCTGGGCTCGGGGGGAGCTGTCCCGGTGTAGAATTACCCAACCACACACGCAGTGTTTGCCCGAGCAGCCAGACCTGAATTGCTGTTCAAACACTGCTGCCTGCCTGACGTTGGCAATCAGGGAGCTAATTACACTGGATTAGGGTTTTTCTCTTAATTACATGAAAAATTTAGCGCGGCTGATGTTCCCGGGGCTGCGGGGGATTAGGGAGGAAGCCGTGTGTTTATCTGCAGGTCAATTATGGACCCGGGAGCAGGAATGTGCCGGGGCTGTGGCTGCTCTGCAGGGAAATTCAGCCTTTCAAGGGTTAAACCCAGTCCTGGCTGAGTCACAGAGCCCCAACTCCTGCAGATGCCTCCTTTCCCGGCTGGATTTGAGATTAAACTCTGAATCTGGGGATTTGAGGAGCAGCAAGGAGACCACCTGTCCTCTCTGCCCGACGCAGAGCAGGGCAGTGTGTGCTGGCAGGGTGTGAGCACCCAACCCTCCCAGGGCAGGGAGGGACAGGGACAGGGGGACAGGGATGGACAGAAGGACAGAGAGACAGGGATGGAGGGACAGGGATGGACAGAGGGACAGGGATGGACAGGGACAGAGGGACAGGGACAAGGATAGAGGGACAGGGATGGAGGGACAGGGATGGAGAGGGACAGAGGGACAGGGATGGACAGAGGGACAGGGACAGAGGGACAGGGATGGACAGAGGGACAGGGACAGAGGGACAGGGACAGAGGGACAGGGACAGGGACAGAGGGACAGGGACAGACGTGTGCCCTGAGCCCAGCCCAGCAAGCCCCACTCCCTCCAAGGCCGTGCTGAGCAGTGTTCCATGTGTTGCATGCACAGATTATTCAGAGCCAGTTCATCTGCTTATCTGCTGATTAATTCTGAGATGCTGGAAAGGGAATGTGCCAAAGGCTTAGGGAGTTACAGTGCGGAGATGGAAGAGATTTTGCTTTTTATTTTTATTTTTATCCTTGATCTGCCCCAGAATAGCACTGGGGAAGCAGCTCAGAGGGGCAGGAGAAGCTTTCCTCACACACCAGGAGCCTGAGCTACCCCAAACCTCTGTCTGATGGAGATTGGGGCATGAATGAGCAGAGAGGGAGAGACTCAGTCCCACAGATTTACACTGCAGAGCCTCCCACCAGGAGCCTTTAATGCTTCCAGGCCAGGGAATGTACCAGCACATGTCCCTGGGCCCCAGCCAGCCCTGTTGGTCCTGCCTGGTGCCTTCCTGCAGGAGAAGCATTTGCTGCAGCTCCTGCCTGCCCAGAGATGGTGCAGCAGCCCCAGACAGAGCCTGGCCCTGCTCTGGGGACACAGCCCAGCCAGGGCTGAGGGGACCCTGGGGCAGGGCTGAGGGGACCCTGGGGCACTGCCAGCCTGCCCGGGGCTCTCTGTCCTCACACGACCCCACCCAGCCCCACGGGCAGTGGCAGGGACAGACTCTGCCCCAATTCCTACCCAAAAAATGCCCATTCCCACCTGCAGCTCTGAGTCCTGCTGGGCAGCAGTGACCTGAGGGGACAGCAGTGACCTGAGGGGACAGCAGTGACATGGGGGGACAGCAGTGACCTGGGCACAGCAGTGACCTGGGGACAGCAGTGACCTGGAGGGACCAGTGACATGGGGGGGACAGCAGCAGTGAGGGACAGGCTCATTTCCCAGGGTCTGAGCCAAGCTCTGTGGTTTTCTCCATCCTCTGCCCCAGCAAGGTGAGATCTGATCAGTAACACACCACTGGCTCTGCATGAACAAGTGAAACCAAAAATATGCACGGCCCCCTTGTTCACCTGAGCACTCCTGCTCCACCTAGGGCAGAGCAAAACCACCAGGCAGGATTAACCACGGCTTTATAAACCCCAAAGACAATAAAATTTAGATTCTCTTATTTCCTTCTGGGTTCTGGCCTTGGGCAGCTCAGGGTTTGGCTCGTGTTCCAGCACTCCCGGAGGTGCAGGGCAGGAAATCTAAGCCATTTGAAACATATTACTTACATGATGTTTTCAGAAAGGAAAGAGAATAATATTTCCTGAGGAACTCGGTGGTCCCACCTGATCAGCTGGAAGCCCTGGCTTTGGAGAAACAGGGAGGTTTTTTGTGGTAATTTTTGACAGTCGTTTAGTTTTTCCCTCCTTGGGGAGAATCACGACTGGCTGGAGCTCGTTTAGAGCAAACTCCACATTAGACAATCTTGTCTAAGTGGCTTTTGATGCCATTTTACACGGCCACTCAAGGTCAGCAGAGCAAACTGAGCAAGACCAATCCCTTCAGCTGTGAAATGCAGCTCTGGGGGAGGGTGTGGGTGGGGAGGCCAGCCTGACTCGGAGCTGTGCAGGATTATTCAGCTGGAAGGGCACAGGTGAGGTGTGGACAGATAACAGATAACAGCAGGGCTGTTCTGGGGGCTGCGGGCAAGGGCTGAAAATGGTTTGTGACAAGCAGAGACCTGGTACCTCCCTCGCCCTGAATAGCACCAGAATGACACCAGAATAGCACCAGAATAACACCAGAATGACACCAGAATGACACCAGAATAGCACCAGAATAACAACACTGGAATAATGCCAGAATAACACCAGAACAGCACCAGAATGACACCAGAATGACACCGGAATGACACCAGAATAGCACCAGAATAACAACACTGGAATAATGCCAGAATAACACCAGAACAGCACCAGAATAACA
>JBBMKD010000096.1:5802305-5822488 GCA_037834095.1 Argya squamiceps | reverse complement strand
ACCAGAATAACAACACTGGAATAATGCCAGAATAACACCAGAACAGCACCAGAATAACACCAGAATGACACCAGAATGACACCAGAATGACACCAGAATATCAACACCAGAATATCAACACCAGAATAACAACACCAGAATAATGCCAGAGTGACACCAGAATAGCACCAGAATAACCCCAGAATAACCCCAGAATGACACCAGAATGACACCAGAATGACACCAGAATATCAACACTAGAATAATGCCAGAGTGACACCAGAATGACACCAGAATGACACCAGAATGACACCAGAATATCAACACCAGAATATCAACACCAGAATAATGCCAGAGTGACACTAGAATAGCACCAGAATAGCACCAGAATAACCCCAGAATGACACCAGAATATCAACACCAGAATAATGCCAGAGTGACAGCAGAATATCCCCAGAATAGCACCAGAATGACCCCAGCTCTGGGCTTGCTCCCATGTTTGCTGTCCATCACACAGGCTCAGCTCTCAGCCCTGTTTTCCTTCACTTGGGCTGATTTTCACTCCCCAAACGCTGCTCACACCTCCCTCCACCCCTGATGGGGCCCTGCAGGCAGAGTTGAGGGTTCCTGTCCTGTCTGTTGTCCCTCTGGGCTCAGGGTTTGTGCCCTGAGCTCTCCTCCTGCTGGGCAGGAAACCCCCTGAGTGTTCCCACGTTTGCAGGGTTGTGTTTGATGCTGCTGGCAGGTGCCAGGCCCTGAACCCCCAGCAATTGTCTCCTTGCAACAAGTGCTCCCAAAGAAAGCAGCTCTGCTCCTTCTCAGCATCCCCTGATCCCTGGAGCCCCCCAGATTAACAGCCTTTACCTCCTGCTTTTGTACTGAGCCCTCTCCTGCACTGCATTTCCTCAGTGCTGCAGAAGAAAACCTTTTGGGCACCTCATGCATCATTTCCTACATCTCACTGCTGGTTTTAGCTGATTTAGGGCTGGTCTGTGCCTTGCAGGGCTTGGTTCCAGCTCCAGGGTGTGCAGAGCCTTCCTGGGGGGCACAGGGTGGGAAGGAGCTTCCCCCTGGATGGGAGGGAGAGCTGGAAAAGACAACGCTGCTGATTTAAAGCACCATCCAAAGCAATCCAAGCTCGCCAGCCCAAATTTCATTTTAATGAATCCATCCCCGGAAGAATACTACTTAATTAATTAGCAGCTCATTTGCATGAGGTGGCATGTTATTAAAGTTCTGCTGCTGCAAGTAGGGCTGTGACAAGGTGTGAGCTGACAGCTTTTCAAATAAAAAGTCTTTTCAAGGAGTGATCTCCCGAACTGGCAGCTTTGTTCTAAACGAGCCTCTCATGCAGCAATAAATTAAAGACATGGGGCTGCTGATTAGGCTCTGCATGGTGCCTCTGTGCCATCCTCTGCCTCATCCTGCACCACCAGCTCTGCACAGGGGCGGAGGGAGCAGGCTGGGAGGAGGAAATAAAGGCCTGCAGAAGGAAAGAACTCCTCCAGTGGCAATTTCTCTTAAGGGTTTGTGCTGTTTGTGCCCAGCAATTGGCTCCTTTCCCCTCCAGAACCCTGCAGGAGGGCAGCAAGGGACCCTTCTGCTGGTCTCTTTCCTGGAGGGAATGGGAAGAGCTGTGCTGATGGAAGAAATGTTCGTGGAATCTCTTCTCCTGGCAGATCCAACACTGTGGGTGCACCCCAGAGCTGCTCCTTGTCCTTGGGGTGGCAGCTGGGTGTCCCCAGGCAGGGCACAGTGAACAGAGCATGGCTTGGGCTGGAGGGACCTTAGAGCTCATCTTGTTCCATGGGCAGGGACAGCTCCCACTGCCCCAGGCTGCTCCAAGCCCTGTCCAGCCTGGCCTTGGCATGGAATATCCAGAATTTATTTGGTGCAACAGCCTGTTGGGTGCGGTTTGAGCTTTAACAGAGTTCAACTGTTCTGGATTTTAATTTGTTTTGTGTTTCCAGACCTTCCCTGGAGGGGAGTTCACCCTCAGAAACGCTCAGGTGGAGTGTTCAGGGCTGTGTTTTGGGCTGGGCAGGCTGCAGCCACTTGTCACAGGCAGGAAACCTTCCCTGGAGGAGCAGCCACCCACCCAGGCGTGGTGCTGGAGACGCGGGAGGTGCGAGTTAATCTGGTTAATTTGGGGTTGTTTATCGGTTTGTTTGTTTGCTGCGTCACCAGCAGCGTGTGGGAGCAGCTCTGCAGACACAGCCCCGCTGCCCCCGGAGCTGCTGCCAGCCTGGGGGGCTCTGGGTGCCCCCCAAAGAGCCCAGCACCTCCTCTGCCTCCTGCCTGCTCTGGGGAGCTGCAGCCGCCCGGGCTGACCCTCTGAAGGCTGAGCCAACATCTCTCAAACAGGAAGGATGGGAAGCACGAGTGGGTGTGAAATAAACACCCAGAGACGTTCCTGACAGCAGGGTTGGATTCTCTGAGCCCTGGGATCCATCAGGAATGTGGGGCAGGGGGGCTGAGAGGGGCTGGAGCCAGTCCTGCTCCCCTCTGCCCATCCCTGTCCCAAGGAACCAGCCCAGGCAGGGGCTGCAGGTCCTGGAAGGGAGGAATTGTCTGAGCTGGGGACAGTTTAATGTAGCCCTGGTTTGTGCCTGAGGTGTTTTGGTTTTCTGAAATTCTTTTCCCAGGGAATTCTCTGTAAACAGGAGAAATGTTTTTGTAACTGTACCTTTGTTATTCATTCCTTTTCCTAGGAGAGACTTCTTGATGTCCCTCTGCTCTGACCAATGTGAGTGAAGAGGTTTTTGTTTCACCAATCAAACTGGTCTGTGTGAAATAGTATAAAAGGGAGACACATCCCAAAAACAGAGGAGTCATTTTCAGCCGTCTGAATCTCAGAGTCTGTGTGGCTGTGGGTCTGTTTAACCCACTGGGAAAGGCAGGATCCAAGTGAGACGGGACCTGTGGGGCTCTCCTTTGGGCACGGGGAGCTGGGGCAGTGTTGGGATGGTATTTGGGATGTCCCATCACTTGGGGATGATCCCACCAAAGTGCCAGGGACCTGAACTCCAGCCTTGCTGCAGGGTTTCTCCCCTGGGTTTTCCCCGGGCAGCCCAGCAGTGGTCAGTGAGAGGGTTTAATGTTTATTTGGACAGTGTAATTCGGGAAGGGATGGATTTCTCCTCCCTCAGGGACCAGAGTTGGTCTCCAGGAGCTTCTCCTGCCCCTGAGAACCCGCAGGGAACCCATCCATGGAGGCTCTGGGGCAAAGACAAAGGTGGTGCCCACTGTGACAGACCCACCCCAGCCTCGTTTGGGAGAAATGCATAAAGAAAATGTGACAGGAGAGAGAGAGGCTGGGAGATGAGGGAGCCTGCAGGTAATGGAGTTAATTGGATGTGCTGATTTGAATTGAATGTGCATGTAAGGCTTGTCATTAACTTTCTCACAGCCACATCTATGATTTAAAGGGAAGATGTTTAATGGGATTCTTATTTCACTGGAATTCCAATGGGGAGACTTTTTGTGCAGAGCCCAGTCCCATTCCTGGTGTTCCTGCCTGCAGGAGGGATGTGCAGGGGACTTTTCTGGGGCTGGGCTTCTCCCATGGGTGGGGACAGGGTGAGGGGTCCTGCTGGGGGCTCTGGCACACCTGCACTAACAAATTCAGACCCCAGATGTGGGGTGGACTGGCTGAATGATCCCCAGAACCTCCCCACTCCTCTGGGATCAGCAGTGACCTGGGAATGGGTCCACTCCAGGTGTCAGCAGCAAGTCTGGGGGTTCTGCACTCCCAGAATTTCACAGAGGGCTTGAGGGGCTCTTGGAAACCCCTGGGGTAATAATTTGCAGTTCCAGCTCTGGGTTCTCCCCCCCTGGAGGTGTCAGGGGATGCAGGGCCAGGAGTGTCACTCAGGGCCAGGTTTTCACTTCATGGCCATCACAAAAATAAACAAGTTCAGGCAGTGCTGCTGCTCCTGGGCCTGGGAATCCTCCCAGGACTCCCCCATTGCCTCCCTGGCTCTTCCCACATGGAAACCTGTCACTGTAGGACAGGAAAGAAAGGCTCCAGGTATCTCAGAAGGCAAAGAGCATAGAAAAAAAAGGCTTTATTTTCTATTTCTTACTTCTTTTTATAAGGTGTTCCAACACAGACTTAACGTGATTGATGAATAAGTACAACACTTCTCTAATCCTACTGGTTAACTAGAGAAACAATAAAACACCACCTAAAAAAAATGTTTTAAAAAAGATAGTTGTTCACCGAGATTGTTTTGGAAAAAAATAAATTTCTTGAAAAATTTTTCCTTAAAAAATATGAGCAGCTGCTAGCAGGCTGAAAATCCCTCAGAGTCAAAAATACCAAGCCCAAAGAAGCACTTGGGGCCCCATCAGGCACCTGCCGTGGGGAGAAGCTGCAGCTCTGGAGGAGTTAATGGGGGCCTTGCTGCAGGCTCCAGGGTGGGGAATCAGCCCCCTCAGGGAGTTATTCAGCTGTTTTCTCTCTGGCACCAGGAGCTCCATCCTGAGTCAGCCTGCTGGAAACACCCCTAATGAAAGCAGACAGGTAATTTAATCATGGAAAGCTCCTACAAAGGGATTCGATGTCTCCTAATGGGAGCCTGCTGGGAGGGGATGCAGAGAGATCCCAGCCCCGGCTGGGCACAGCACCTCAGGGGGACTTTCCTGCCAGAGGTGTGCTGGAGCCTGGTGTCAGATTGGATCCCTGAGTGGCTCATCCCGGTGGCACAATGTGGAATTTGGCTAATCTCTGCCTGTAAAGCCCAGTTTATCCTGCAGCTGCATTGTGGGGGTATTAGAGAGCTCAGTGTGAGCCCGGCCCTGCAGCACCCAGCACCTCCTGCTCCTCCCCGAGGGGCTGCCCACGGCCCTGCCAGCCGGGGATGAGTTTGGATTTGCAGATTATTGTCGTTAGGCACTTCTCAGGAGGGATTTGTAAACATCCAGCGGGAGGGAAGGGCTGGATGTGGCCCAGGCAGCTCCTGGGGCTCATGTGGCAGCCCGTGGTGTCCCCTCCTGGGCTCTGCTGTGCCTCTGAGCCCGTCCACCCACCCCGACCCTGCTTCCCTCTGTGCCCCTCTGCTGAGCCCTGCCCGTGCCCATCATCCTGAGAGGGGAGGAAATGGGGACAGGGAGGGGACAGGACCAAACAGGACCAAACAGGACCAAACAGGACCAGCCCCGTCCCCCTGCTCCCCTCTCCCCCATCGCTGTGCCAGGATGAGGCCAGGGTTTGGGATGAGCCCAGGATTTGGGATGAACCCTGAACTTGGGATGAGTGCTGGGTTTGGGATGAGCCCAGGGTTTGGGATGAACCCTGGATTTGGGATGAGTCCTGAATTTGGGATGAGTCCTGGGATCAACGCTGGATTTGGGATGAGCCCTGAATTCGGTTTGAGTCCTGGATCTGGGATGAGCCCTGGATTCGGGATGAGCCCTGGATTTGGGATGAACCCTGAACTTGGGATGAGCCCTGGATTTGGGATGAGCCCTGAATTCCAGATGAGCCCTGGGTTCAGGATGAGTCCTTGATTGGGGAAGAGCCCTGGGTTTGGTTCAGGGTTCAGGACAAGCCCTGGGTTTGGGATGAGCTGGAAGTGCAGGTTGGTCCCATTCTGTTGCTCCAGGGACAGCTGAGGCGTTGTCCGGCCCCGGGAGGACACCCACACGTGAGGCAGAGGAATCATTTCCCTCTCCAAACGTCAACAAGCAGCTTCCTGCTGTGTGAGATGATCCCTCTCCTCTTCCTGGTCCACAGGAATCATCGCTCTTCTCTGACATCATCATTTGTTGCCGTGGAAACCGAGCCCTGAGCGAGAGATGCAGTGGAGCATCCTGGTGTCAGCGGGTGCCCCCCAGCCCTGGGCTGTGGGCAGGGGGCTCTGGGGGGCTCTGGGAGCTCTGGGGGGCTCTGGGGGGCTCCACACCCACCCAGGGTGGGCTCAGGGGGCTCTGCTCTCCCCTTGCCCTGTGCCCTGAGCCACCTCCCCGACTCCCTGAGAGCCCCAGGGCTGTTCTGTGGGGGCAGGGGGGTGCAGGCAGCCCCCAGCCCCCCGGGCCGTGTCCCGAGGTTCCCGTTCCAGGCACAGCTCCAGGGCTGGAGGAGCCATCGGGGCCTCCAACCCCGAGAGCTGCAATTCCCAGTCGGGATTGGGCTGCACCAGCCTTGTCCAGCGGTATCTCTCTTTATTAGCCCTGTCTGACCTCATTACTAGAAAGAAGCTCAATTTAACGAGCTGCCGGTGCCCTGAGGGAACTCTGGAAAACAGTTGTTTTTCACAAAGGCTGCTGATCCTTCATGTCCGGCGTTTCCATTCCAGTCTGCCCATTAATCAGGCTGCGGATCCCTGACAGCCCCGTGCTCCTGCCGTTTGCTCCTCAGGTGATTTTTGTCCCTCTGTCCCCCTGCTGAGGGCTGGTGGCTCCGTGGGTGGCTCAGGTGGCAGCACGCAGTGAAGCACTGGGCTCATACTGGTGTGAATCTGCCTCTAATTCTGGGTATTTCACCGGGGCTGTGATGGTACCGGCACATCCCTGGCACATTCCTGGCACGTTCCTGGCAGATTCCTGGCAGATTCCTGGCACATCCCAGCACATTCCTGGCAATTCCCGGCACATTCTTGGCACATTCCCGGAAATTCCTGGCTCGTCCCAGCACATCGCCGGCACAGTCCGCCACATCCCCGGCAATTCCCGGCACATCCCTGGCAATTCCTGGCACATTCCCAGCACATTCCTGGCACATTCTCGGCAAGTCCCAGCACATTCCTGGCAATGCCCGGCAATGCCCGGCAATTCCCAGCACATTCCTGGCAATGCCCGGCAATTCCCGGAACATTCTCGGCAATTCCCGGCACATTCCCGGCACATTCCCGGCAATTCCCAGCACATTCCCAGCAATTCCCAGCACATCCCCGGCAATTCCCAGCACATTCCCAGCAATTCCCAGCACATTCCCGGCAATTCCCAGCACATTCCCGGCTCCCCGGCCCGGCAGCGCTGTCGCTCCGAGCCCCTGGCTCTCCCAGCCCCGCACACGCCGCGTTTCCATCCAGCCGCTCTCCAAATATGCAAATCCTGGTGGGAAAGACAATGTAAAGAGTTTGTTTATCCTCCTCCCTTCCCCTCGCACAGCCCCCGGGGCCATCAATTATTAACTTTGGGAAGCGAAGGCGTTTCCTCAACAGCAGCGGCCGCTGGCAGGGCCGGGGGTTGTCACAGCCCGCGCAGGTTCTCCCGCGGGAGCAGGGAGTTGTTTCAGAGGGATGGAGGGATGGCTGGGGCCCGAAGTGAACGGACCGTGTGGTGCTGTGCGTGTGTCAGAGCTCTGCTCGCTCAGCAGGGCTTTGCCTCACTGAATCCTGCAGGCAGGAAAGTGGCAGCAGCATCTCAGCACTGGTGAGGGCACAACTTGAGTGCTGTGTCCAGCTCTGGGTGTCTCAGTTCAGGATGGACACTGAGTGCTGTGTCCAGCTCTGGGTGTCTCAGTTCAGGATGGACACTGAGTGCTGTGTCCAGCTCTGGGTGTCTCAGTTCAGGATGGACACTGAGTGCTGTGTCCAGTTCTGTCTCCTCCAGTTTAGGAAGGACATTGAGACCCTTGAGTGCATCCAGAGGAGGGAACGAGGCTGGTGATGGGCTTGGAGCACAAACCCTGTGAGGAATGACTGAGGGAGCTGGGGTTGTTTATCCTGGAGAAAAGGAGACCCAGGGGTGACCTTATCACTCCCCACAACTCCCTGAAAGGTGGCTGTGCTCAGGTGGGGTTGGTCTCCTTCTCCAGGCAGCACTGACAGAAGGAAAGGACACAGCCTTGAACTACTCCAAGGGAAATACCGGCTGGACATCAGGAAAAAGTGTTTTACAGACAGGGTGATAAAATACTGGAATGTCCTGCCCGGGGAGGTGGTGGAGTCACCATCCCTGGATGTGTTTAAAGAAAGCCTGGATGTGGCACTGGGGCCAGGGTTTGGGTTGAGGTCTCACGGCTGGGTTGGACTCGATGATCTTGAAGGCCTCTTCCAACCTGCACATTCTGTGATCTCCAGGTTTTAAGCAGGGATGAAACCCCAGGAGGATTCAGTGGCAGAAAAAGGTGATGGAGATTGTCCAAGTGTCATTCTGTCAGTGTCTAGAGAACTAAAATATACTTCTGCAGTATCTTGGCTTTGCTGTTGGCTGTAGGGTTTTGTGGTCTCCTTTCAGGCTCATTTTAGAGAGAATCTTAAAAGTTTACAATTTCCCTTCCCCCTGGATGGTCAATCACAGCTCACTGGCAGTCTCTGTGCTCACCTTGCAACCACAAAACTCTCTCATTATTTCTCCTGGACTGGCAAAACCACGGGAACAGCAAAGATTCTGGGCACAGAACCTTTGCTCCAGCCCCTGCTGCCACACGCTGCCTCCAGCTCGGAGCTGAGATTTTTGAATTAATTCCTTTTCCCACCTCGCCCTCCTCCTCCTCCTCCCCTGGCCCCACCACCCCCGGGATGAAGGTGGGATTTGGCTGCTGTGAGGCCCCTCTGAGGTGTCGTTTTCCCCCCGCAGATCCGGGCGGACGGCCCTCCCCAGGGCGGGATCCAGTACGAGGTGGTGACGGTGTTCAAGGACGGGAGCCCGGTGCTGCGGGACATGGCCTTCTCCATCGACCACAAGTACCTGTACGTGATGGCAGAGCGCCAGGTGAGTGCCAACTGCTCCCCTGCCCGTGGGATTCCAGCTCCGTCCCTCGGGAGTGTTCCCCGGGGCACGCCGAGCCCAGCCCCGCCGTGCCGGGCTGGGGACGGGAGGTTGGAGTCGGGTTTTCCTGCTCCTGAGCAGGGATTGGGATCAGTGCCTGGGAGAGAGTTGTAGCTGCTTGTTCCTGGCTGGAAGTGATGGGAATTGAGCTGGTTTGGGGCTCTGAGCTGTTCCTGCCTCAGTCCTGAGCTGCTGCTGGTGCAGGCTGAGGGTCTGCAAGGCTTTGTCCGGGAGCATCCTGGAGCACAGAATCCCAGAATTCCTGAGGCTGGAGAATCCCTCCAAGATCATCGATTCCATCATCAAAAATCCCTCCAAAATCATCGATTCCATCACTGAAAATCCCTCCAGGACCATCGATTCCATCATCAAAAAACCCTCCAGGATCATGGATTCCATCACTGAAAATCCCTCCAAAATCATTGATTCCATCACTGAAAATCCCTCCAAAATCATTGATTCCATCACTGAAAATCCCTCCAGGATCACTGATTCCACCCCATGCTCAATCCCCACCTCGTCCCCAGCCCTGAGTGCCCCACCCACCCTTCCCTGGACACCTGCAGGGATGGGCACCCCAAACCTGCCTGTGCAGCCCCTGCCGAGGCCTGGCTGCCCTTTCTGTGCACAAATTCCTCCTGAAATGGCTGAAGTGATGGTGCCTTCATTTCTCTCTGCGTTTCTTTGTTTGTTTAGTCATTTAGCAGCAGGTTAGAAGGGGTTGCCAGCCAGTGCTGCTGCTGCTGCTGCACAGAGGGGGACCAAGCCCCATTAAACCTGGCTCTGCTCCGTGCCAGCTCTGCTCCTGCCCAGGGGTGCTGCCCACCCCCCAAAAAAAACCCACAGCCCAAGTGATTATGGTGGGAATTGATGGCTGGCAGCCCACGGGGGGCTGGTGCTGGGGGAGGCAGAATGAAGGCAATAATCTGGGCCCTTCTGCTCTTGTCTGAGGTACAGAACCCCACAGAGCCCCCAGCACTGAGATTTCTGGGCTCTGCTGAGCGTTTTCCTGCCTGTTCCTCACCACTGGGGGATTCAGGGTCACAGGGCTGGTGTCCTGTGGGTGCTGGGGAAGGGAGACAGCTCTGGGTGTGGGGTGAACCCCCTGGTCACCAACAGCTTTCCACTTGTCCTCCCTCCCAGCTGCTCTGAGATGCTGCAGGGAGGTGTTGGTGTGGTCAGGGATGTTCTGGTGGAGGCAGAGAGCAGCTCTCCCTGCACTGGGAGCTCCGAGCTCCTCCCAGAACCAGCAGAAATGTTTTTTCTGACCTACAGCAAGGAAAAAAAAAAAAAAAAAACAAAAACCAAACAGGGAAATCCTTTCCTTGGTTATAAAGTCATTTAAAAAAGCAAGGAAGAAATGTTTAAGGAGAGGGCAGAGCCTTCTCCCTGCTAAAAGGCTGCAGTGAGTGAATCCCTGAGGCTGAGGAAGGCATTTTGTGCTTGTTGGAGCCACTCAGGGACAGACACTTGCATGAGCAGCCACGAATTCACAGCTCGGGCTGGGATTAGACATCAATAATGAGGATCTGTGCAAAACTTTGAAATTGAATCATTTCACTCAGATGTTAATGCTTGGTCACTTTGTGCAGGAGCCACGTGCTGCCCGTGCTCCCAGCAGGCAGGACAGGAGCCAGGGTGGATCTCAGAGCTGAGGAACTGTTTTCATCAGGAGCAGAGTCCAGGGGGAATGCCTCTAACTCATCTTTTATGAGGCAAGAGCGTCTTAATATTCATCAAAGCGCTAATTTGCTTAATTGTGAAACAAAAAATGTGAAGAGAATTAGCAAATAATAGAATATTCCTGGAACATTAATTCCATTTTCAGCCACAGCTTCTGCCTTGGGGAGCCTTCAGGAGCTGGGGGCTGCTGCCTCTCACTCCTTGCAGGATTTGCCACAGGATTTGCCTTTTGCCCTTGCAGCAGTGCGTGCTCTGGGTCCCCAAAATCCCAGCATGTGGATCTTGTCAGCTCCTGTGACCCCAGTGCCCCCACCCTGGCAGTGTGATAGTTCAGCAAAGGGCAGCCAAGAATTTATTTTTTCCCTGGGTTCTCTGTAAAGGAGGCTGGTGATTGAAAAGGGGTCAGCACCAGGAGGAGGAGGAGAGAGAGGTCCAGCAGCTCCATGGGGCTGAGGCTGTAAATGGTGGGAGGTGTCCTCAGAAGGACTGAGAATATACAGCAAAAAAAAATATACAGGAAAAGAAAAAAGGCCTCTGAAGGCTGGAAATTGAAAACAAACCGAAATTCTGCCACAGCAAAATGCCACAGACAGCAGCTGCTGCTCGCAGGGATGTGCTGCACGTTCACGTGGGGGAGGATTGTCCAGAGCTGGGGATTTGAATATCTGCTGAGACAGAAACAGGCCAGTGCCTGTGTGGAAACACAGCTCCCCAGAGATGGGCCGGGGTTCTGTGGGGTTTGTCTGAGGAAGGGGCTGCCCAGCAGAGCTGGTGACATCCCCTGAGCTGCTCCAGGACTGGGGACAGCCCTGGGATGGCTCTGGGAGCAGCTCTGGGGCTGTGCTGGGGGAAGGGAGCTGTGGGGATGATTCCCACCAAGGCTGGAGCTGCTGGGCACGGAGCCCACCTCCCTTCTGTGCAGGCACAGGCAGGACCAGCTCTGTGCTGAGCTGCAGGGAAAAGAGCCTCTCCCTGCTCAGATCTGGAGCTGTGGCTGTAGGCACAGCCCTTCCCCGCTCCCCTGGCTCCTGTCCCAGCCCTGTCTGTGCTTTGCTCCAGTTTTTATTTCTCCCTCATTTTTTTGGGAGCTCTCCCTGAGCCTTTCATGTCTGGCTGCCAACTCCTTCCAAAGCAGAATATTTGACATTTGATTTCACTCCCACAAAGCACAGAAGCAACAGTTGCACAGCCCAATCTGGGGGAGACAGGAATAAAGAAACTTTGCTTCCAGGCACGGGGAGCTCTTGAACCACTCGGTCTAAGGGTGGTTGTTAGGAGCTCTTCCAGGTTCCCTTCCAAAAGAGAAGTGGTTCTGACCCTATTTAAGGCAGGAATTCATTTCTCAGTGCTGCTGGAGCAAAGCAAGCCCATTCCTGCACACAGGCTGAGCAAGGCTCGAGGAGAGCTTATTTCCCACTCCCTCCCCAGCTCACGACCCCTCTGTTGTTTGTCTCCTCAATGAAAGCCCTGGGTGAGGTGCTGAGGGGAAAAACAGCACCTCCCTCCCCAGGCACCTGCCCAAGGTACTGAAAATGCAAAATTCACCCTCCAGAAACATCCTCCACAATTCCTGCACCTTTCATTGCCTCGGGAGTGCTGCTGCTCCCAGCCCAGCCAGGGTCACTCTGTGATTCATCCAGCCATGGATGGGGGGATGATTTCCCTCTGATTTTATGGGGGATGTAACAGAGCAGCCTCCTGTGCTGCCTTGGGAGGGCTGAGCTGGAGCAGAGACTGGACAGAGCTGGGGAATAAAGGAGATAATTATTAAAAGGCCTTTAAGGATCCACCTTGGGCAGCACAAGAGCCTGGCCAGGGCTACACCCATGGTGAACACAAAATGGTCACAAGATGGTCACAGAATGGTCACAAAATGGACACAAAATGGACAAATGGTGACAAGATCTTGCATTTTTATAAGTTTTGGTCCAATTGCATATTGGGGTTTAATTGTCCAATTCCAGCTCCAGGCTGTGAGGTCCCATCCTGCTTGTTCCTCCCTCGGGCCCACCCTTGTTTGTGCTTTTGGGGCTGAAAGTTGTCCTTGGTCCTCAGCAGGAAAAGGATTTGTTTTGTGTCCCTGCTGTGTGCAGAGCTGGGTGACACTGACTGTGAGCTCAGAACTGCACCCCTGGGCAGCACAGAACCTGAAATACGTGAGAGCCAAAACTAAAGTCATCACCTGCTCTGTCAGGGAACCTCAGCATTCCCCAGGTCGAGATAAGAGCCCAGAATGACCCAGTGAACACGAATTAACTCAGCAGAGCTCTGAGGGATCCTCTGCTGCTCCAGGATGTGCCCATTGTGGGAGAACCTCAGCTTTGGGTGTTCTTTGGTAGAATCAGAGAACCACAGAATGATTTGGGATGAGAAGGACCCTAAAACTCATCTCATTCCACCCCAGGCTGCTGCAGGCCCCATCCAACCTGGCTTTGAACCCTCCAGGGATGGGGCAGCTGCTCCCTATTTATCCCCAGACCTGCTGCTTTTCCACCGACTGAATTTCCCCCCCTCCCTCTGCACATCCATCACTGTGGCTTTAGGTAAAGAAATTGTCTTTTAGTCTGCTCTGGGGGCAGTGAAATATTTGCTTTGCAAGTGCCCCTGTGCCAGGAGCTGCAGCTCTCTGGGGATAATTTGTTGTGCATTCCCCTGTCCTGTGACCCCGGGAGGTTTCAGTCCTGTCAAAAAAGCTTTGCTTTGGGCTGAACTTTCTGGATGCTGAGGGAGGGGAAGGCAGATGGGACCTGCCCAGATGATTTAGGGGAGGTTGGGATTGGAGCGAGGGCTGAGAGAAACAGTGGAGCCCATCAGTCCTGGAGCAGCGGGGCTGTAAATACTGATGGTGTCCTGAAAAGAACTGAGAAAACATGATAAAAAATGCAAGAGATGTGGATAAAAGGGTCTGGAGTCATCAAGAGGGAGAAAAAAAAAAATGAACTGATTAAATTTTTAACTACATTATCTGCTAGTTGAACAGCCAGTTAGCTGGACATAATCTCAGCAAACTCTGAACGCTGGCACAGGGGAAAGGGCTGGGCTGAATCCCACCAGAGGTGTCCAAAATCCTGCCTCCCCTGGGCTCCTCCACCTGCTCACCCTGTGCCCATGGGCCGGGACAGGGAGGGCTCGGGGTGGGGACGGGATGCCCTGGGGGAAGGGCAGTGCCCTGGGGTGTTTGCACAGCTCCCCCTCCCCAAATCCCCGACTCCACCCCGCCCCTTCCCCTGCCCTCCCCGCGCTCAGTCAGGAATAATTAAGAAATCCTGCTAAAAACTTGTCTGATATCATTAACAATACCTCCCTGACGAGGAGGATGTGTTAATTAACATCAATTTGACCAAAAAAAGCAGCACAGCCCGGCCAGGTGGGACAACCTGCTGGCCTCTGTGCCCTCCTGCTGCCGGCACATTTGTCAGCCCTGCGGAGCCCTGGCCCTGCTGGGGCCGCCGTGCTGGTGGCCAGGCTGCTCCCACAGCCTCCCCACGGCTGGCAGGTCTGTCCACACACAAAATAAATGTGGGCAGCTCAGGGCAGGAGCCTGTGAGGTAAAGGAATCCTTGAGGGATGAACTTTCCGGGAAAAAACACGATGGAAAGCGGTGTGAGCTGTGGGCCAGTGGGTTTGTTTTTGCTGGGTGAGTTATATCCCCGACATTGCTCGTGTGGCTGTTCCTTTCAAGTGCTGGGCTGCCTCTGCCTGCAGTTTGTTTGTTTTGCTTTGGGTTTTTTTCTTTGTATCAGGGCTGTTTCTTCCCCTGCCAGTCGCAGCCACAGGGTTCCCATGTGTTTGCTTCCCTTTCCAACTCCCCCTCTTGCACAGGGCCATTGTTCCATTTCCAGCCCTGCCACCACACTCCTGAGATATTCCTAGAATTTCCCTTCTGTGCACGTTCCCAGGCACAGAGCCTCAGCTCCCCCCTGCTGTGGGGTTTGGGAAGGGACCTGTGACATCCTCAGGGGCTGGGGACACCCAGATCCCTCCAGGTCTGATGCCACCACCCCTGCTCCACCCTGAAAGAAGCTGGGCTCACGGATTCCCAGATTTCTTTAGACTGGAAAGGACCTTACAGCTCATCCACTTCCACTCCTGCCATGGAGAGGGACACCTTCCACTGTCCCAGGCTGGCCAGAGCCTCATCCAGCTCTGTGGGTTTGGAATTCTGCAGGATTTCCAGTCTGGAGGGACAGACAGACCCGGGTCTTCCTCACCAGCAGTAAAAAGAGAGAGCCACGCTCCCAGGAGGGAAAAGGGCTTCAAGGAGAGACCTGAAATCTCACACTCAGTGCTCAGCTCTGAAATTGAAAAGCAAATTTGGATCCATCTTCCCCTCTGTCCCCATTCCCATTCTCCTGGAGTAGTTTGTCTCCCCAGCAGAGGAGTTTGGAGGTGCTGAGGCCGCCAGGCCGGGAATTGCTCACGTCAGGCGCCAGCAGAAGGGAAACATAACTCACAATATGCTGAGGGGAGCTCTGAAATGGCACAAATTATTCTATTTTATACTTTAATTAGTTTGAATTAGCAACGGGAATAGGTGCATAAAATGATCCAGTGAAGGGTGAAATGGAAAAAGGGCTCTGGTGTGGAGTATCACTTCATTATTGTGGGGTTTGTGCAGACAATGTGCAGGAGCTTGTCCTGCTGGATCTTTTCCCTGTGAGGAAACTGCCCCACCCCTGGAGGTGTTTGCCCCACCCCTGGAGGTGTTTTCCCCACCCCTGGAGGTGTTTGCCCCACCCCTGGAGGTGTTTGCCCCCTCCCTGGAGTGTCCCAGGCCAGGCTGGACAGGCTTTGGAGCACCCTGGGGCAGTGGGAGGTGTCCCTGCCCATGGCAGGGGTGGCACTGGGTGGGGTTTAAGATCCTTTCCCACCCAAACCATTCCTGGGTCTGTGACTCCGCCAAGTCCGAGCTCTGTCCTGCAGAGCTTCCCTTGGATCAGGCTTTGCCTGCTCTCCTCCAAAGCTTGGGACAATGTGACACTTTTCTGGTGGCTGTGTGAGCTCCCCCAGCACTGACCCCTCCAGGCTTCCAGCTCCTGCCTGGACTGAAGCTGAGGCTCAAAGGGGCAGAAGGATTTAAGAGGGTTCAAATCCACCCTGACTCTTAAACCCTGAGCATCTTTCGCCTTTTCCTCCTTTTCTCCTGAAGGTTCTGAAAAATTCCCCCAGATGAGAAGGAACTTGACTCCTGCAGGTTCCAGATAGGTTGGAAATGATGGATGTGCCCCAGGGAAAGTGGCTGGAATGGTCTTGCAAGCTGGGACTAAATATAAAATTAAGGCTGGTTGTAAAGCAGAAAAAAACTAAATTTTTGTGAGGTTTGCTCTTGCTCTCCCTCCTCCTCCTCCTCCTCTGGACAAATATTTCCCATTTTAACTTTGCTGTGGCAAAAAATGTTGATATTTTCTGGAGCATGGGTGTGGAGGGAGGTGCACAGATTTCTCTGGGATGTTCCTGGAGAGCAAGTTCAGCATCCCAAATGGAAACCCTGAGGACTAAACCTGGTGCAGATCCTGCCTTTCTGAGCAAGAAACTCCCCCAGCCTCGGGTGTCCCTCCACCCCTGAGGTCCCTCCAGCCCCATCCCTGCCCTGCTCCAAGGAGAACTCTGGCATTTCTGGCTGATGCTGGGGAGGGAAGGAACTCCATCAATAATCCTCTATTTATTTGAGCAGCCAGCAGGAATGTGCCTGGCAGACTAAACACTGCCTGCTCCCCCTTCTGCCCCAGCCCTGCCCAGGGCCTAGCCCTGCCCGCCGTGCTGGGGGCCAGACAGAGAGGGGGAGCAGCAAATCCCGGCCTGCAGCTTTCTGTGTGGGTGTTAAAGAAATTATTTTTGTTGTAATCAAGCTTGGAACGTGCTGCTCACACAGGGGGATTGTTGTTTTTCCTCTTTATTTTCTCTCTGCCTTTTCCTGCGGTTTCTCTGCAGCAGCCCCCCCCCCTCAGCCTGTGAACATTTTGCTCTCCACTCCCAGATTTATCCTCCCTACGAGATGGAGCAGCAATATCACCTTTTAGATCAGGACTGAAGTGTAGAGATGCTGTGTGAGCTGCCCTAATTCACACAGGAAATCTGGGAACCCCAAACCCCCAGTCCCACAGCCAAGGGCCATCCCTGCTGTCCAGGTCCATGCTCCAACGAGGAGAATGAGGGAACAGAGGGCCCTGGCTGTGGTTTGCAGTGCCAGATTCTCCATAAAACCCCATCAAACTGGGCATCACCTTCCCAACTGCAACTGCTGCAGTGGGCTCCTAGGAGTGAACATTTAGAATGGAGAAATGTCCATGAAAAGTTGATTCCCGTGGCCAAAATCCCCTTGGAAGCTGCAGTGACCAGCCCAGTGCCTGTCCCCGAGGGCACACAGCTGTGCTGGGCACCAGGGCTGGGTCTGGGGAGCTCCGGGAGCTCCTTCCCTCCCTGCAGAGCAGCTGGAGGTGGCCGTAGCCAGGGGGGATTTTGCAGCCTTGGCTGATCTGTCCTGGCAGCCCTGCAGGTGCACAGGGGTTTTCGTGTGAGCTGCTGCTGCTGCTGCAGCCAAGTGACACCTGGGGATATTTATAGACTCTGGGCTCTTCTTCTCCCCACCCTGAGAACTTCTTCTCTTTCCTCCAAACCTCCTTGAACTCTGGAAGGGCCAAACTGCTTGGTGCCGTGGCCTCCAGAGCCACATCAAAACCAAAATCCCCAAAATCCCCGGAGATTTTGGGCAGGATTTGGGCAGGGACGGGTTGGTTGGGCTGAGGGAGCTGTGGGGAGCAATTCCCACCCAATCTGCTGGATAAGGACAGCTCCCAGCACTGGGGATCAGGCAGGATCCTCCCTCTGCCTCCTGCAGTTGTTTTGGGCTTTTCCCCATCCATTTAAGTGCCAGTGCCTTGGGTGCTATTAATACCTCACTAGAAACTGGGTTTAAGTATTTTTATTTGTATTTTCCTTGTGAAGGAGCCAGGGGAATGAGGGGGTTTAACAAATCTCTCCTCCCTGTGTGGCTGGGCCTCGGTGTGAGTGAGCAGACAGCGGCTGCCCACAAAAACAATTTGCTCAAAACCCATCCAAAAAAGAGCTGACCACAGTTTTATTTGGAGAAGCTGTGCCAGAAACAGCATTCCCGCGCCTGCAGAGAGGAGAGGGCAGGCTCCAGTCAGTCAAAAACAAGCTGGATTTTTCCATTTTAGGTCTGTGCATGGTCCAGGCTGGTGGTCGGGGGTCCAGCTCGGCCCTGGCACCTCGTCCAAGCAGGATGCTGGAGGAAGTGTTGGATTTGTAGGAGAAATCTCCCCTGAGAGGCAGCGGCAGGGGACTGGGGGCTGGGGTTAGGCTTTGTTAGATCCAGATCCAGATTTAGATTTAGATATTTAGGTTTAGATTTAAATCCAGAACAGCCAGATCCCACCCAAAAAGATTGGAGCCTTCAAACCTATGAAGAAGGAGAAAAAGAAAGACCCAGACAATGCCCCAAATCCTCCATTTCTTCACATATATCACAATATACTAAACCCCCAAATTCTCAGTTTGCAGAATTCCAGCAGCAGGGGATTGGGGGCTGGGTTTAGGCTTTTTTGGGGAGACCCAGAACAGCCAGATCCCACCCAAAAAGGACCTTGAGCCTCCAAACCCATGAAGAAGGAAGACAGTGAAATAGAAGGACCCAGACAACACCCCAAATCCTCCATATTTCTTCACATACATCACAATGTACTAACCCCCAAATTGCCAGTTTGCAGAATGCCAGGAGCAGGGTTTGGTGTGGGTTTTGTGCTCCCTGTGGCAGCAGTGTCACAGCCCTGAGGGGGGGTGACAGGAGGGACAGGACTCCCCCTGAGCCCCCCTGTTATTGTCTTTGGGTGCAGAGCAGGACGTGTAGGCTCCAGGCTAGGGCTGTGTAAATCTCGTTAGAAAGCCATTCCCAGCTAATGAAACCCTGGGAGAGAGGGATTTGGCTTCCCAGCGCTCAGCCTTGCAGCAGGGGCTGGAATAAATCCATCTCCAGTTGTGTCTGGGCTGCTCTGCCCTCTCCCCCCTGCACGGGGGGGTGTTGGACTGGGGGAGCAGCCCCTGGGCAGCCTTTGGTGCATCTGCACCTCAAAAATTTCAGGTGATAATTATCTTCTCTTTTTTTAAAAAAAATAAAAAAATAAAAAAAATAAAAAAAAATAAAAATAATAATGATAAATGCCAAAACCAAAATAAAAACTGCCGCACAAAGAAAGCTCACCTGGCCTTTAACCCTTGTGCAGGAAGGGAGAGCAGCCATGTAAATAATTCTGCCTCCCCCTGCAGCCCGCTGGGCTCTGGGTATTAATTCCAGGGGCCAGAGCTGTTAAGGAAAGCTGTTGAAAGGAGGGATCTGAGGGGAATGCTCCTCATCTGGCCCTGTTTGTGCAGGCTGGGGATGTGCCTGCCACAGCCACGGATCCCACTCGGGGTCATGTTTGTTTGCCTGGGCCTTTATTGCTCTAAGTGTGAATTTAGCAGCTCCTACCAGGTGAAATATGATTGTCTTTGTGCTCCACGGCCAGTTCTGAGTGCAGCTGCTGCAATATTTGGGTTTATTAACACACAGACAAGGCACAGACACAGCCCCGGGCTCCAGCTGCTGGATTTGTGCCCGGATTTGTCCCTCCTCTGCAGGTTTGGGGTGATTTGGACACCCAGGGCTGGCTGCCATCCCCATCCCTGCAGAGATCCCTCCTGCCCCAGCCCATCCCTGTGCTGGGCCTTCTCTCCCCTGCAGGCACTGAGGCAGGAATTGCTCTGCTCTCTGCTTTTTCTTCATTTTTCTGGGTTTTTCCTTGCCTGTCTCACCTATATTTAGCTATATATACCTATATATCTCTATATATATACACCTATATTTATCTATATATATCCATATATCTATCTCCCTATTATATATATCCATATATCTATCTCCCTATATATTTATCCAACAACTGAGATGCAAATCCAGCAGTGCAGAGATGTCCAGGCCCAGCTGGGACAGCACAGGCTGCTGGAAATATTTCCACACTTTTGCCTTCCCTTTCCCCCTGCCCATCCCAAAGAACACAGGGGTATCCTGTGCGTGTAATGGAGCCTCTGAAGGATTGAACAATATTTCTTTTCCGCCTCTAACTAATCTTTTTTAATGCTTGACAGCCTCATGTTCTGTAATTGAAAGCGTTTTATTTAGAAAATAACATTTAGTGCCACTTTGGATTTCCAATTATTCTTCAATCGGACTTTGAGGGCCTGATGTCTTTGTCACTTGATGTGTGCAGGGGATGGCAACATCAGAGCAGACAACAGCAGATTATTTCCACTACTGATTGCTGGGCTTGGGAGGAAAATATGCAGGGACATATTTAGTCTCAGCATAAATGTATGAAAATGAGTTAAAGCGTTGCACCAGCAGCAGCTCTGTGCCGTGGAGGGGTGTGAGAACCAGCTTGGCTCAGCCTGCAAAAAACAGGGAATCCTTGGGAGGAAGGGAAGGGAAAAGGGGAAAGGGGAAAGGGAAAGGGAAAAGGGAAAAGGGAAAAGGGAAAGGGGAAAGGGAAAGGGGAAGGGGGAAGGGAAAGGGGAAAATGGGAAAAAGGAAAGGGGAAAGGGGAAAAGGGAAAAGGGAAAAGGAAAAAGGAAAAGGGAAAAGGAAGAGGGGAAAGAGAAAGGGGAAAGAGAAGGGGGAAAAGGGAAAGGGGAAGGGGAAAGGGAAAAGGGAAAAGGGAAAGGGGAAAGGGAAAGGGGAAAGGGAAAAGGGAAAAGGGAAAGGGGAAAGGGAAAGGGAAAAGGGAAAAGGGAAAAGGGAAAAGGGAAAGGGA
>JBBMKD010000096.1:5783945-5794093 GCA_037834095.1 Argya squamiceps | reverse complement strand
GGGGACAGCAGTAATGGGGGGCAGCAGGGTTTGGGGGGCAGCAGGAATGGGCACCCCTGAGCTGGGGGCACCCCTGAGCTGGGGGCATCCAAGCCTTAATGAGATTCCCAGGGAAGGGGAGCATTGTGCTGTTAATGACTCTCTGGCAAAAAAGCTCTGACTAAAACAATAATTTTAATAAGCACAGCCCAATTGTGAGCGCTGGTTGAACACCTAATTACATCAGTTACCGCTCCAAAACTATTCCAAATCCTGGTTTTTGCTGTTTTCTCGCCAAATAAAGAGGGGAAGAAGCGCACACTTTATAATTATTCACCTTAATTAATTTTCTGAGCTTCTGATACAACTTTTAAATGACTGCAGGGAGCCCGTCAGGAGTGCCGTGGCAGCCAGGCAAAGCACAGGGCCGTGAACTGAGGCCAGATGAAAGTTTCCTGTGCTGGATTGATCCCCACCTGAGCCCAGAAATTCTGGAAGGCTGCCCCCCTTTTATCCTGATTAATTAGCTCCCCTGAGGCCTGGGCTGATCCAAGGGCAGTGCTCATCAGCTGCTGGCCGTGGTGGCTTGTCGGTGCCAACCCTCAGGAAGCCACTTGTGATGGCAGCTGTGATGTCCCCTGTGATACAGGAGCACAGGGATGGACCCCTGGCTGCTCCAGGAACATCATCCTGGAATCCAGAGCGAGCCCAGAGGAGGCTCCCATGGGGGCAGGGAGGCTGTGCCACCCTGAGCTGGTGAGGAGTCACCATCCTGACCTCCAGGAGCTCATCTGACCCTCTTTGTACACTCAAGAACACAACCGCAGCTCCCCTGAGGTCTGGTGGTTTCCCAGGGATCCAGGCACGTGGATCCACCTCAGCAGAACCCTGGAGGAGACCTTCAGCATCCCATTTCTCATCACTGGCACGTGTACACCCTCATCACCCCTTCTCCTGCCAGGGAGAGGCTCTGTGGGTCAGTTCTGCCAGAAGCTGGATGGTTTGGGGTTCTCCCAAAAGAGAACGACCTACTGAGGGTCCTGTCCTCCCCAGCTGCCATCCCTGTGTGGGGACACTGAGCTGTCACCTGCACCCTGAGGGCAGGAGCAGCTCAGAGGAGCCAGGCAGGAAGGAACGTGTGGCTGCACCTCGTGATTGAATCCCTGGATTCTGCTGCATTTGCCATTCCAGAAGCTCCTGCGAATCCCTCAGCCAGGTCTGCGCTCCAGATTTTATTTCAGTGCTGAAGATGGAAGAATTGCCTCCCGATTTGGTGTGTGCACGAGGTGTTTCCAGCTCTGGAGGCAGCGGGCACAGGGAGATGGAGGCAGCCGTGCATCCCCGGCCCCACAGTTCCCAGATGCAGATGGTCCAGGAGGCAGGAGGCAGAGCTGGCCCTGCCAAGGCACTTTGGAGCCGTGGCTGTCACACAGAGCTGTGCCAGCCTGGGCAGGGGGTGGTGCCAGGGTGGGATCCCAAATGTGGCTGAGCCTCCACCCACACCCAGAGCCGAGGGAGGGTGAGAGATGGGACACTCTGTGCCAGGCAGGGGACACTGCCCCTGTGCCACCTCCTGCACCACCCTGCAGCCCCGGAGTGCCATTGTCACCTGCCGGGGGCAGAGCAGGAGCAGCCAGAGCGAGCAGACCGAGCATCCCACGAGCAGTCACGGGCTGGAGAGATGAAAACCCATTTCCCCTCCCGCAGGTCTGAACCAGCCCGTGCTGCTCCCGGGAGCGGGGCTGGGAGCTCTGCCTGGCACGTTGTTATTCCAACAAACCCGGCTCGGATGTTCCATATTGATGTGCTGATTAACTCGAGCCGTGGTAAACCACAGGAAGGCGTTTGTCTGCAGGAGCCCGTGTGCCAGAACATGAGGCTGCGCCGAGCCCTGCCGGGATGCCGGGCCGGATGGATGGAGGAAACTCTGGCTTGAGGACAATTTTCCTGCTTCGGCAAGCCTCACTTCGGGATATTTGCTATTTTCTCAGCCTTTCTTGCCTCCCAGAGGAGGCTGTCCTTGCTTTCATCACCTCCCTCAGGAGCCTGGCGCGGTGCACGGAGGGGCTGAGGAAGCCAAGGAGATGGGAATGTTTGCACAAGATCTGATCCCTCCCTCGGAGAGTGATCCAGCCCCCCGTGCTCCAACACAGCTTGTCCTCCCCAGATGTTAATGAGGTTCTTACAGCAGCAAAGCCAAACCCACTGCAAAGGTTGCCTGGATCAGAGTTGAAGGGGCTCTCTCCGCGTGCATCTGCAGCGCCGTAATTAAATAATCGCCTCGTAGCCATGGCAACGTTGTCTCTCCCACTCGCTTCTTCCCTGCCAGAACTTCCCGGCGTTGATTTGGTTCTGAGAGCCCTCCCTCCTGTGCCGGGGGTGTGGGGGAGCAGAGCTGCCCCTGCAGGAGCGGCTGGACCTGGTAGAACTGCCCCTCACCTGCCCCTCACCTGCCCCTGCCTGCTCTGTCCCCTCCTGTGCCACAGGGATGGATTCCAGCCATCCCCACCTTTGGGAGCTCCACGGCATCCCGGCGATGCTCCCCAGTTATTTATGGTTAAAACTCCCCTTTTGCCCCTCCTCTGTGTCCTGGCTCTGCCCCATGGATGCATTTCCCCCACCCCTCCCACTCCTGCTCCTTCCACACGTGTTGCTGCACTCTGGGTGAGTCTGAGACCTCCACAAGGCAGGAACAGCAGATTCCAGGTAGGAATTTCCACAGCCCGAGGCAGAATCCACCCACGTGCCTTGCTCAGCAAAGCCACAGCGTTCCCATCCCTGCGCATTGGGGTTTTTCTCAGCAAAGGTGCCCGGCAGGATAAATCCACCTGGAGCTCTGCACGGAGCCACAGGAGGAGGAGCAGGGGGAGAGGAGTCTGTCACACTTCTTACAGCCCCCTGGGAAAGTCTGGCTTCATTTCCCCTGTCACCCTGACACATTAATGGCTGCAGCTCGGGCATCCTCCTCGCTCCTTCCCACACTTTTTCACGTCTCCTGCCCCAGCACAAAGCAGAGTTTTCTCATGGATAAAGGAAAGAATCAAAGCTCATTGGAAAGTTCATCAACTTTGGGCTCCTGCTCAGTGAGTGATAGATGGCTTTAATTACACTGAACTAGTTGGCATCTCTACTCCACTCCCCAAAAGTCATTAAAAATAGATTTTCTGTTTGAACTCCAGCCCCCCGGGGGGTCTGTGGGCAGCCTGCCGTGGCTGTGAGATGCTCCAGGGGCTGTCTCCAGCCAGGGGAGGTCACAGGCCTGGGCTGGTAGCACGCAAAGCCTCTGGAAACTTCGCTTTGGCTGTTCATTTTATTTATTTATTTATTTATTTGGAACTGGTTTCTTGCACTTATTTGCTGGCAGAGCTGGAATTGGTGTGTTTTGGAGAGTCACTATTGATTTTTTTTAATGTATTTTATTTTGCTGCTGTTATGGCTCAGGGACAGTAATAATGAGGCTTTGTCATTTAATGGTTGAGCAGCAGGTTGGTTTTGGCACGGGGAGTGGGAGGAGAGGTCACAGTGGGGCTGGGGAGAGAGGAGATCCCCCGGCAGTGTTGGATTCTTGGCTGCTGTCCTTCACACAGATGCTCCTCCAGGGACACTGTTCAAAACCTCAGCGTGGTTTTTAAAGAATTTTCATGTGCAGAAGCCGCAGCTCCTGAGCAGAAAAAAGAAACGGAGTGCTCAACATCAAATCATCCCTAATGAACTCTTATTCACATAATTCCAGCCCTCCGTTATTTATAGAGCGCAGCGAGAGCATCCAGCTCCTGACAAACATGAAACCAGCCCTGAGCTGCATTTAAATCACGGGGACAGATCCTGCCAAGCCTCCCTTTGTGGGGACGAGCAGGGGGATCTGCAGGGCCGGGGGATTTGGGGACTGTCCTGACCCCCAGGCTGGCTCAGGGGCTGATTTTACGGGAAAGCCAGCGACCTCTCTGGGTGCACCCTGTGCTGGTTGGTGTCTCAGGGAATGCTGAGAGCTGTGGGATGATTGTTTGGTTTGAAAAACACGTGTTGGCTTCTGGCTCTGCACCCAGGAGCAGCGTGGTGGCTGCAGCACTGGTCTGCACTGGGCAATGCAGGGTGGTCACTGGGGTGGGCAGTGTCCTGCAGGATGGTCACTGGGGTGGGATTGATGTGACAGTGTCCTGCAGGGTGGTCACTGGGGTGGGCAGTGTCACTGGGGTGGGCAGTGTCCTGCAGGGTGGTCACTGGGGAGGGCAGTGTCCTGCACGGTGGTCACTGGGGTGTTGTGTCCTGCAGGGTGGTCCTGGATGGGGCAGTTCCTGTCACCAGGCTCCTGGCCTTACTCCCACCCTGTCTGTAAGGTGATTTTTGCTCCTTGGAAGGGAGAGGCAAAGCAGCAAAGAGCACATCGCTGTGGCCACTCGGGGTGCAGACCCTGCCAGGGCACTGCAGGAACCAAACCCCAGCCCTTCATTTCCACCCCTGGCCCTGAATTCCTCCTCTCCATCCCCGGAGCTCTTTCCACCCAGCACGGGCTGAAGCTCTGCCCCTCACACCCCTCATTCCCAGGGTCCCAAACCCAGCCCTCCACCCACCCCCGGGGCTCCACCTCGGCCAGAAAACACCAGCCCCGCCCTTCCCCGGGCCAGTTCTGTTTCGGGAAAAGCTGTTGAGTGGGGCTGAGGAAACAAGAAGAATAGCAGCCCTATTGGTGCCGTCCTCAGAGAGGAACTGGGTTCTCACTGTGTCAACAGCACTTGGCGTGACAGTGGCCGTTGTTCGGGCAGACACTGCTCCTTTCAGCGCCGGCTGCTGGGAGCCGGGTGCTGTTTTGACGGACAGAGCCAGAGCCATCCCGCAGTTGTTTGAATTCCCAGCCAGTTGCAGGCATCGCTCCCGGGGGCCTGAGCACGGCAGGGAGGCTGGGAGAGGATTATCTGCGGCCTTTGGTGGGAGAAATGGGAGTAGAATGGCAGAATCACAGGATGGCGTGGGCTGGGAGGGAGCTGAAGGATCATCTGGACACATTCCTCTGTCCCAGGTTGTTCCAAGGTTTGTCCAGCCTGGCTTTGAACACCTCCAGGGGCAGGGAGTCCACAATCTCTTGAGCAACCTGTTTCCAGTGCCTCCCAGCCTTACAGGAAGGAATTTCTTCCATATTTTGTAGAAGGACACTACAGGACCTGGAGACAAGGGGATGCAAACCCACCCTGCAGCAAAGGATGGGCTGGAAAGGTTAAAGTGGGTTAAAAAGGTTTAAAATGATAAAAAAACGTCTTCACTGGAGCCAAGCAGTGACCTGTGGTTAAAGCCTGGTGTCGTTTTGAAGCCTTGGGGGGGTTCAGTGCTGGTAAATAGGTCAGGGCTGTGCTGCACCTCAGCATCAGGTGGGACCTTCCTCGTGTGCCATGAGAGGGGTTTGGGGCAGTGTTTGGGGTTGTTCCCACCCGTGCTCCCCCCTGGAAGGGACAGGAACCCCCAGCGGGTCGTGGCTGCTGCTGGAAGGGCTCAGAGTGGCCGAAGCAGTGGAACCCCCACCCAGACTAAACAAACTGCCAAAATCACAGCGATGAATTCCCCGCAGCAGCTCCCCCGGGGGAAGGGTGAGGCAGCAGGGCATAAATCAGGGAGGAGAGGGAGGAGAGGGCTGAGCTGCAGCCCCAGGAGAGGCTCTGGCAGGGGGGCTTGGAGCCGGGCTGGGGCTCTGCCTGCCCAGGGCTCACCCCAGGGACGGGCTGAGCTCATGGCTCAGGCTCCAACAATTCCTATCCTTGGACATTTGGAACAAATTCATTTCAGGCCATGGATTTGCTGTTGTGCTCCGTGACTCTGAGGGGTGAAGAGGGGCCTGGGGCTGCTCTGGTTGTGCTGGGGGAGAGCAGATCTCAGTGTGTGTGGTTTCCTCCAGGTGCTGCTGGAGAGGGTGTGGTTCTGTCACAGGTACAGCACAATTGAGGGTGTGGTTCTCTCCAGGTACAGCAGCACTGAGGGTGTGGTTCCCTCACAGGTACAGCAGCACTGAGGGTGTGGTTCTGTCACAGGTACAGCAGCACTGAGGGTGTGGTTCCCTCACAGGTACAGCAGCACTGAGGGTGTGGTTCCCTCACAGGTACAGCAGCACTGAGGGTGTGGTTCCCTCACAGGTACAGCAGCACTGAGGGTGTGTTTTCCTGCAGACACAGCAGCACTGAGGGTGTGTGTTTCCCTTGCAGGTGTCCCGGGTGCCCGTGGAGTCCTGTGAGCAGTACACCACCTGCCAGGAGTGCCTGAGCTCGGGGGACCCCCACTGTGGCTGGTGCTCCCTCCACCACATGTAAGTGCAGCCTCGGCCGTTTCCCGGTGATAAAAGCAGCCTTCAAAGCCTCCAAGTGCCTCCCACACACAAAAAAAGAAACAAATTAGGCTGAAGTTCCTTAAATCCATTTTTCTCTCCTATGGACATTCCCTGCATTGCAGCTCGGGTGCCTTTGGAGATCCCTGAGCTCCCGGGGAGAGGTGAAGGGAAATCACTGCCTGCTTCAGGGTGGGCAGGGTGATGTGGGCACGATGGAAAACCTGAATTTAAGCTGCTGGGAGTGGAGGCCTGCTGGTTTGCACACCCCTCCTGGTGGTTTGCACACCCCTCCTGGTGGTTTGCACACCCCTCCTGGTGGTTTGCACACCCCTCCTCTTTTTCCAGGCTGCAAATCCCAAATAATGTGGAATTTTTAAAGGCAACAGTGATCCTGTGAGTGGGGCTTTGCTCCCAGCAAGGTTTCAGCAGCACAGCAGAGCACGGAGCCCTTTCAAACGCCCCAGGAAAGGAGATTTAAATCCTGCCAGGGGAGGTCAGGGGGTCCCAGCTCCAGCCCTCCCGGGGGGGATCCAGCAGCAGGGCTGGGATCAGCCAGGCACAAAGCCCTGAGGGTGCTTTTCTCCAGGGGAGCTGCAGGAAACTCTCTCTGCATTCAGGAGGTGTCCGTGCCCTTCCTCTCTCTGCCCTGCCATAAAGACGAGCACTTCCTAAGGCGGAAGGGAGACCACCGGGCCCAGCAGCCCGGGGGAGGAGGGGAGAGGAGCCTGGAGGAGGCTGGAGCAGGGGAAGAGGAATTCAGCAATCCCTGCGGCCCCGTGCCAGCTCCCTCAGCGGCCCCTTAACGCTCGGGGAGCGTGGGGATGGGGGAGGCACAGCCGGGACCCGCTTGGCCACTTGCCTGAGCAGCAGGTGCTGGGGGGGTGCTGCGGGCTCCTCCACAATCCCGGCCTGGATTCGGGGCTCTGGGGGGCACAGCAGCTCCCCACGGCGGGTTTGGGCCGTGGCCACACTCGGGGAGGTGCAGGAGAAACGGCTCAGCCCCCTGAGCATCCCACAGGCTCCTCTCAGGGAGCACCAGCAGCTCTGAGCATCCCACGGCAGCACCCCAGGGTGCAGGGGGGAAATGGGGCACTGGAGAACAGAATCGATATGATTCCAACAGAAGCTGATTATTATTATTATTAGTCACATTTATTATTATTCACATTTATTATTGTTATTATTATTATTATTATTAACATTTATTATTATACACATACATTGCTACACCAGGGCACTCCAGGCATCCTTTGGGGTTTTTTTAGCTTTTTTTCCTTTCCAAGAGACCCTGTCCAACCCTACAGCTCAGCCACCCTTTGTGGAGTCATGTCCCAAAGTCTCCAGTGTCACAGCTCCTTGTCAGAAAGGAATAATTTCCATCCCTTGGGCATTTCCCAAGCCCATTCCCCAGCCCTGTGTGCCCTCCCCGGGGCTGGGGCAGCAGGGTGGGCAGGGGGTGGGCAGGGGAAGCTGCAGTAGGGTGGGCAGGGGGTGGGCAGGGGAAGCTGCATTAGGGTGGGCAGGGGGTGGACAGCAGGGTGGGCAGGGGGTGGACAGCAGGGTGGGCAGGGGGTGGGTAGGAGATGCTCAGCAGGGTGGGCAGGGGATGGGCAGGGGAAGCTGCAGCAGGGTGGGCAGGGGGTGGGCAGGGGATGGGCAGGGGAAGCTGCAGCAGGGTGGGCAGGGGGTGGGTAGGAGGTGCTCAGCAGGGTGGGCAGGGGGTGGGCAGGGGAAGCTGCAGCAGGAGCTGTGCTGGGGTTGTTTGGTCGGTGCTGCTCCTGCTGCAGCTCCTCTGCAAGGATCAGCGAGCACTCCCCTCATGCTAATGAGCCGAATCTTCTCAGGCCACCTGGGGAGCAGGTAAAGGTTGTTATCTTCATTTTGCACAGACAAAACCCTCGGTGACAAGAGGAGAGGAAAGTGTCACTTCCTCTGCCCTTTTGGCCGTGACATTTCGGCATCAGCCTATTCCCAGCAAGGGCTCCTCCCCTGGTGGGAGTTCTCAACTCTCCCTTCAAGCATCTGCCACTTTGGAGCAGTGATCGTTTTTTACCTTTATTTTTCAAGCTGTAAATAATTGGGTTTATCTTGCTGTTCCTCGAAGCCTCTGTCATCTTTGTTGGGAGGCCCCCTGTGCTGGAGTGTTTGTGTTTAATTTTCATCTCTCCCCTTCCATTCTCACACGTTCCTGCTGCTCCCTGGAAGGGTGCTGGGTCAGGGGGTGATGCTCACAGGGGTGGCTGAGAGGGTGAGGGCTGGAGGAGGAGGTGATTTTATCATCCTCTGCACGCACAGAGGGATCCTTTGCTCTTTTGGGAGTGATCAGAGCTCTCCTGGAGATTGTCACAGGATCTCTCCAGCCCAGTGGGATCTGAAACCTGCAAGACTTCCCCGTGCTGCTCCCTGCCAGTGTGTTATTGTCTCCAGGCCTATTTATCTCTGTTGGGGCTGTTGCCATAAATAGGATGATGAAAAAGAGTCATTCCAGCCAGTCAGTGAGATAAAGGCTCCAGTCAAGAGCTCACTTTAGGGCTATCTTAGAGATTCACTTAAACCTCGATATTTCTTCCTTTGGCACCATTCATATTTAGCTCCTTTGTGCTCCAAAGGAAAAGGCACAAAAGGCAGAGGGTGAGGAGAGCAGCCCCGGCGTTTGTTGGGGATCACGGGGGTGGTTTGGAAAGAGAAAGTGAAAACTTCACTCGCCTTCATCTAAAGCCAACGGCCTCACTCCCACTGCTGCACAGAATCCCACAGTGCTGGGGCTCAAAGGGGCCCCAGAGGAGAGTTTGTCATTGCCCCCGCGGAGGGCGGTGGAAGGAAAAGGACTTTCCCCAGGTGACACAAACCTGGCAATCCTGGGGGGAGGCCAGCACTGCAGGCTGGTTTGGGACACCGACGGTCCTGCCTTGGTTCCCGGTGGGTGCCCTGCTGGAAACAGCTGAATTCCTCCCTGCTCCAAGGACAGCTCAGCAGGAAACAGGGCTGAGGAGCACAGGGAATGCCAGGAGCAGCCCCACAAACCCTGGCACACTCAGAGGTTTGATTCCTGCTGCTGGGAATGGGAAGGAGCTGGGGGCTGGGGGCAGGAGAGCAGCCAAGCACCGCTGGCAGCAGCTGGAAGCTCCCACTGCTGGCTGTGTGTCACCCCCAGCTCCAGGAGGAGGTGATTAGTGAGCTGAGTGGTTTTAATTAGGACAGAGGCATCATCCTGTCCCTGCCTGTTACTGCTCTCTGTCGAAATTTTAGGCATACAAAGGATGAGGTAGACACAGAAGGTTAGGTAGGAAAAGCTTTTATTTTAAATTTCTGACTTGCTTTTTTAATATATTTTGATAACAAGGCAAAAGATTGGCTACACAAGTTGTTACTTTCTTGTTATTATTGGTGAATGTTACTATTAATCACATTTCTCTACTCAGAGGAGAAATTTGTAAACAAAATAGATACATTTTAAAAATATACATAGTTTACGTGAAGCTGCGTGAGAATTTCTACTACAAACTGCAAACAATGAAAAGCAAAAAAATTCAGAGCAACAGCTCTGTGGTTTAGTTTGTGTGCAGATGGTGAGTCCCTGGCTCACCCCACAGCCCCAGCACACGGGACTGGCAGCTCTGGGTTGTGTCCCAGTGCAGGAGTTACTCATGGGACACTCGGGCTTTGTGTCTTGGCTGATCACAGAATATTTTCCAGCACCTTTGATCCAAACCTGGCGCCCAACACCTGCTCCCCGTGCGGGGCATCACTGAGCCCTGCTGTGGAACATCTCCCTGGGGGGTTTGGGGTGTTTTCTGTTCTCTGGGGGGGTGTTTTCGGTGCCCTGGGGGGTGTGTTCGGTGCCCTGGGGGGTGTGTTC
>JBBMKD010000096.1:5766661-5783845 GCA_037834095.1 Argya squamiceps | reverse complement strand
GTTTTCGGTGCTCTGGGGGGTGTTTTCGGTGCTCTGGGGGGTGTTTTCGGTGCTCTGGGGGGTGTTTTCGGTGCTCTGGGGGGTGTTTTCTGTGTTCTGGGGGATGTTTTCGGTGCTCTGAGCGCTCCCATTTGCAGGTGCTCCCCGCGGGACCGCTGTGAGCGGGCAGAGGAGCCGTTCCGCTTCGCCGGCAGCATCACCCAGTGCCTGAGCGTGGCCGTGCAGCCCAGCAGCATCTCCGTGTCCGAGCACAGCCTCCCGGTGAGCGGGGACAGGCCCGGGGGCACCTCCCGCAGGGAACGCTCGGCGCTCCAGCCTTTCCCCCCTCCCTCCGGCACAAATGTTTTCTCATGAAGTCACCCTCGCAGAGGGGCAGGGGAGCCGAGGGCTCACCCGAGCCGGGGGAGGAACAAATTCCCCTTCCCCTGGTGCCTCAGCTCACATTTCCCTGGTTTCTGGAGCTGATAGGAAAGGCTTTGTTTCCCAAAAATCTCCTCTGTGAGCCGTGCTCGAGTCTGGCTCTCCAAAGCTTCCCAGCTGTTGCTGCCAGAGCCCCTCACGGCCCAGCTGGTGCTGCCACACCCCGTGTGAAAATGGGGTGGGGACAGGGGGGTCAGCCCTGCAGGCACTGGTTTGCCACGGGGACACCCCCCGGGTGTGACGGGGACACCCCCCAGGTGTGACAGGGAGATCCCCCAGGTGCGCTGGGGACACCCCCCGGGTGTGACGGGGACACCCCCCGGGTGTGACGGGCACACCCCCCGGGTGTGACGGGGACACCCCCCGGGTGTGACGGGGACACCCCCCAGCTGTGACAGGGGCATCCCCAGGTGTGCTGGGGAGACCCCCCAGGTGTGACAGGGACATCCCCCAGCTGTGACAGGGACACTCCCCAGCCCTTATGGGGACACTGGGGACTTGCTCCTCCCAGGCCAGGGCAGTTTTGGGGTTTTCTCCCCTGTTCCTGCAGTGGGGACAGGAGGTGGTTTGATCCCAGGGCTTTGGGGACAGTCCCTGCTGCTCTCGGGGTCCTGGCACAGGCAGTGAGGGTGGCAAAGCTTCTGCAGAGCAGCCAGGGGACAAAAATCTGCCATTGGCACCACCCCTGACCTACAGCAGCACCCCAAGGCCCGGCAAGGTGGGTTTGTGTCCATGAAGAACATCCTTGCCTTCCTTTTTCCTCCTCCCTTCCCCATGGAAGGGCAGCTGGCCACCAGCTGGGGGGGTGGTGATTTAAGGGGGTGGTTTGGAAAGGGAAAACAGGCAGGAGTGGGGATTTGAGGGCGGTTTGGGCTGCTCTGTCCCTGTTCTGGGCTCACAGCTCTGTTTTGCTGCAGCTCAGCCTGTGGGTGAAGGACGCTCCAGACCTGAGCGCCGGGGTCAGCTGCCTCTTCGGGAACCTGAGCCAGGTGGAGGGGCAGGTGTCGGGCAGCAGGGTGCTCTGCGTGTCACCACCGGCCAGAGACGTCCCTGCCATCCCCGTGGATCAGGGTGAGTGATGGGCAGTGACGGGGGCTCACACGGGGCAGGGCAGCTCGGGGAGTGTCAGCCCAGCTCAGCACAGCCTCTGGGGCTGCTCCCGGAGCAATCCGCGCTGCTGCCAAACGCAGGGAGCTCCAGCCCTGGGAAATGCAGCCCGCAGAGGGCAGGGCGGGCTGGCAGCAGGCAGCAGTGAGTGCCTGCCCTGTCCTTGCCCCCTCCCTGCCAGACAGCTCCCAGGGCACGGCAGGAGCCGTCTGTCCCCTCCAGGCTGGCTCAGGGGTGCCACGAGCTCTCAGCCCTGCCACACTGGGTGGATGTGGCCAGCAGGAATGTCCCCCAGGCCTGGCTCAGCACCCACGAGTGGGTGGCTGCAGTTTTCTCTGTTTCAGTGCTGATCTTTGGGTCGGCTCCTCATTAATGTCACCGCTGTCATATTTTCTCCTCCTGTAACTGAAGCCCTGCTGGCCTGGAGCTCATTTTCCCCTTGGCACCCTTCCAGGTGTCCACGGTGCCTCCCTGCTGATGTCTCTGTGATTCTGAGGCATTTCGTGGAGCCTGAGCCTTGGGGAACACTTTGGGATCCTGTGGTAGCAGGGCCAGGATCGGCTTCCCCCACAGCAGCCCCAAAAGAACGATCTGCTCTGAATGAACCCCGAGCTCAGGCTGCTGAAAAGCTCCACTGGTGCTTCTCCTGTTCCCAGCAGTGCCTCCTCTCGAGGAGATAATCCTGGGAGATGATGCCCAGAGAAATTGTGAAGCCCTGGAAGTGTTCAATTGCTGGTTTTTGGAGGCATTGCTGGTTTTTGGAGGCATTGCTGGTTTTTGGAGGCATTGCCGATTTTTTGAATCATTACTGATTTTTAGAGGCATTGCTGTTTTTTTGGAATCATTGCTGATTTTTTGGAGGCATAGCTGATTTTAGAGGCATTGCTGGTTTTTTGGAGCCATTGCTGGTTTTTTGGAGGCATTGCTGGTTTTTCGGAGGCATTGCTGGTTTCTTTGGAAGAATTGCTGATTTTTTTGGAAGCATTACTGGTTTTTTGGAGGCATTTCTGGACACAGGCACCCCGGGGTGCCCCAGGGCAGGGTGTGGGCGGGGGTCCTGGGGGTGGGAGATGCAAACCCCAGCTCCCCCAGCAGCGGGGGGCTCCGCAGGCGGGCGGGGGGCACAGACCCCCCCCGGCTGTGCTGCTGCTCCCCCGGCCCCGCGGGCAGCAGTGACGGGCTCTGCTCTGTGTCCCCAGACTGGTTCGGTGTCCTGCTGCAGCTGAGGTCCCGGGAGACGGGCAGGACCTTCGTCAGCACCGAGTTCAAGTTCTACAACTGCAGCGCCCACCAGCTGTGAGTGCTCCTTCCCTGTCCCCAAAAAACAGCCCAAAAAATGTGGGGAGAGGTCGGCACAGCGCACGGTGTGGGACAGGGACACTGCCCGGCTCTGCTCGGGGCTCTGGGGGCGTGCGGAGCTCCGGAGCCTCGGCGGGAGAGAGAGAGGGAGAGGTGGAGAGAGCCGGGAACAACCTCAACCTGCGGGTGCCCCCAAGCTGCGCGATCCCGGTACTGAGAGAGAGAATCCGGGAGGGAAGGGAGAGGGAGAGGGAAGGGAGAGGGAGAGGGAAGGGAGAGGGAGAGGGAGAGGAAGGGAGAGGGAGGGGAAGGGAGAGGAGAGGGAGAGGAAGGGAGAGGAGAGGGAGAGGGAGAGGGAGAGGGAAGGGAAGGGAGGGGAAGGGAGAGAGGGGAAGGGAGGGGAAGGGAAGGGAGGGGAAGGGAGGGGAAGGGAAGGGAAGGGAAGGGAAGGGAAGGGAAGGGAAGGGAAGGGAAGGGAAGGGAGAGGGGCTGGGGAGGAGGGATGCGGGCAGTGGGAGGTGGGATCGAGAAGGTGGAAGGTGGGCAGGGAAAGGTGGGACTCAGGAGGAGGAAGGTGGGCAGATAAAGGTGGGACTCAGGAGGAGGAAGGTGGGCAGATAAAGGTGGGACTCAGGAGGAGGAAGGTGGGCAGGGAAAGGTGGGATGTGGGCAGAGGGAGCTGGGATGCAAAGCGTGGGAGGTGGGATGCAGGAAGGGAAGGTGGGCAGGGAAAGGGGAGATCCTCCTCCCCCAGAGGGGAAACTGGGAGCTCCACCAGCCCCTGCTGGGGAAGCTGGAGGCCAGGCCAGGCCAGGTGAGGTGCTACAGACCCAAACAGGGACAGAAATGGGTCAGACAAAGGAGTAATTAAACAGGCTCACTGGTGTTCTCCAGCCCGTGGAGAACACAGATTTGCCTGTGCATGATTACAATAAGCTCCCCTGGCTATTAAGGTCAGCAGGAATGCATCAGAAGGAGAAGACAATTGAGTTATTAGGGCTGGTTCTGGTGGCAGCAGCTCACAGTGCCCTGGCCCCTGTGCCCAGCTGGCACAGAGAGAGCCCTGCCTGCCTCCTCCTCCTCCTCCTCTGGAGCTCCGTGCCTGAGGCCACGCTGTCACTTCCCTGGTGACATTTGTCTGCCTGCCCTGGCCTTGCTCCAGCACACCCCCGGGCACTTCCCTCTCTGGGCAGCACCAGTGCCTGCAGCCAGGGGCCCTGGCATGGCACTGAACCCACGGGCACAGCTGATCCCTGTGCCACCAAGAGCTGCCACGTGGCACCAGGGGTGGCCTCCGAGGTGGAGGAGGTGGCAACTGCCAGGATCAGCAGCTGTCACAGCTCTTGTGAGTGGGGAACAAACCCACCCAGGCACTCTGCTGGCAGCTGGCTCCCCTGGGGCTGAAAAGGGGCTGTGTTCTTTCAAAAACATTTCATAAACAGTTATTTCTTTTATTTTTTTTCCCCAACATGAATCAAAAGCACTTGCTGCACCCTCTGCACTCCAAGGCCAGGCAGGAGTGTTGCTGTTGACTTCAAGCATTCCTGACTTGTAGAACAACTGATCCCACTTTTGCCAGGCTTGCCTTCTCTTCTAGGAGCTAAAACCTGGTGCCTGTGCAATGCCCTGCCCTGCTTTACACCAATCCAACCGTGTGCAATAAATCCCAGTTCTCATTTTACTGTGGAATAAATCCTGAGGCTGCCCCAAGTCTGCCTTTTGAGCAAGTGTGATTCCCCAAACCCGTTCCTTGTTTTGTGCTATATCAAAGCCACTCCCCAAAAAGGAATTATTTTCCCAGGAAAACCTGGAATTCTGGCAGGGCCTGGAGGTGACTGCCAAGGTGCTGATCCCTGTGCTAACCCCTCCTTTCCCCCGGTGCCTGTCCTGTGTGAACAGCGCCTTCCCTCTGTGTTTTGGGCGTGTGTGTTTCCCCAAACCCATCCCTTGTTTTGTGCTGTATCAAAAAGAATTGATTTTCCCAGGAAAACCTGGATTTCTGGCACGACCTGGAGGTGACTGCCAAGGTGCTGATCCCTGTGCTAACCCCTCCTTTCCCCAGGTGCCTGTCCTGTGTGATCAGCACCTTCCCTCTGTGTTTTGGGCAAGCGTGTTTCCTCAAACCTGTTCCTTGTTTTTTATTGTATCAAAACCACTCCCCAAAAAGGAATTATCTTCCCAGGAAAGCCTGGAATTCTGGCAGGGCCTGGAGGTGAGTGCCGAGGTGCTGATGGCCGTGCTAACCCCTCCTCTCCCCCCAGGTGCCTGTCCTGTGTGAACAGCGCCTTCCGCTGCCACTGGTGCAAGTACAGGAACCTGTGCACGCACGACCCCACCACCTGCTCCTTCCAGGAGGGCCGGATCAACGTCTCCGAGGTACCGCGCTGGGATCCTCCCCTCTAGCCTTTGCTTTTCCCTGCCACAGGCAGCACAACCCGCCTTTGTGGGAGGTTTGTTGGCTCCCCGTGTCTCCTCGGTGTGGAAAAGTGCAGATGAAGCTTTTAAAAGTGTTGGTGTCACTGAAGTGCTGCTCTTGACCTGAACTGCCAGAGCTGATCTGTCCCCCTGCTGTGTGGGAATGCCCAGGTTCATTAATTACAATAATTACTGTGGTTCTTTTCCCCCAGGGGTCCCAGAGACTCCTCAAAGGCGGCACTTTTCGGCGTCTCTGCTTTTGTCGGAGGGCCAGCAGCAGGTCTGCCTGGGGCTGGTCGGTGCCTGGCGTTGGCAGGGCTGGGATTTATGGCAGGAGCTGATGAAGGAGGGAATTACCAAAGTGCACAGCCCCAGATTTTGGAAAGGGGAGTTGGTTCAGCTTCCAGGGGACCCGGAGCCATCTCTCTTAGCAGTTCATAAAAGGTGTGGGGCTCCAGTCCAAAAATGCTTTTAACACTTGGAAAGGCACAGCCCGTGAATGGCTCTGCCAGCTGTCCTGTGTGTCCCAGGGCAGAGAAATCCGTGGAGGAAAGGAGTTTTTTAGCACAAATTCCTGATTGAACATTGCCAGGAACCCTTGGTCTGGGGTTCTGCACTCCTTGTCCTGCCCTGCTTCATGTTCACGAGGTCCTGCTGCTGGCAGGGTCCCGGGCTTTGCCCTCACTGTTCCTGCAAAGAGCTTTGCAGCACCTGAAATGAGTGCAGGTCCTAAAGCTACAAGGGAAAAGTGGTTTAAAATATGCTCTGGGAATCCTGAGAGTCCTGGCAAGTGGGAAAGGAGATCTACAAACATGAGGACAAGAAAGGAGAGGAAGGTGAGCCAGTTTCCAGACAAATCCTTGTCAGTGAGTGATGGAGACTGAGGAAAACAGAAGAGCTCAGTCAGTGGCATGAACACTGAGCTGTCAAAAAGAAGTGACTGAAGGTTTAGCCAGGCTGCTGCTAAAGCAGGAGCAAACTCTACTCTTGTGTCTCCCTGGCTAAAATGCTGCCAGGAGATTCAGAGGTAAAGGGGAGAGGAATTTATGTGAAAGGACCTGGGTGGGAATCTGCAGATCCAGGGATGGGCAGCGTGCCTGGGATGGGGATGGATGCCCAAGGAGAAGCATCTCCACCCCAGGAACAAACCAAAACCTTTCTCCATCCAGTTCAAAGTCAAGAAACTTCTTCTCACCATATCAAGAGGAAACAAAACCCTTTGCTTCTCCTCCTCTTGAGTGAAGGGGGTGGGATTTCTTCTTCACACTCAAAGCTTCCCTGTCCTCCCAGGCTGCACAATTGGAGTTCTCCGTTCTCTGGGTCTCCAACCCCGGCGTCTCAGAAGTGTCTGACAAGTGTCTGCTAAAGTAGGACAGCCCCATTATCTCTGTTCTCCTCCTGGGAGCACCCAGGACTTGCCTGAGATCACACAGAGGGAGAGAGGAGGAGTTGGTACCTCTGGAAGTTCCTGCTGGGATCACAGGGCTGTCGTGTCTCCAAAGAACCTCCTCTGTCGTTGCAGAGGTTGTTTCTTGGCAGGGGATGATCTGGGGTATCTCCCACCTTGCTGGTGATTAGCTGTGATAAGGGCTGATGATAACGACGCCAGTGCTCTGCTGTCCATCATTCCTTCCCCAGAACGCTGAGCACAGGCAAAACCACCCCAAACAAATGTGTTTGCTTATTTCAGGGCCATGAATTTCCTCTTCACACGCAGCGTGGTGATAATGCCTTCGCTGTGGGCTCTTCACCAACACAGAAATAACTAAATGCCTCATGAAGGGTTTCCTCTCCTCAACCAATTCAGATCACAATGTTCTCATTGTGTCACGGCCTGATGTATTAGGAAATTGTTTGTGCTTAGCCTGGCAGAGCCGGTGGTGTTTGGAGCCGGTGATCTCCGTGCCTGTGCCCTACTTTCAGTCCCCTGTGCCTCTCCTTATGTAAGGTTTACACACGTGTTCACACGGGCACGCAAATTTTGCTCGTGTCTTTATATTTAATTCAAGGGAAAATATCTTGAATATTCCCTTTTACTCCTGGCCCATCAGAATCGGCATCCCAGTGGGATTGGATGTGTAACGAGCTCCCTTTGATGCTCCCAGGAGTTGTCTGTCTGGAGGAGGAACAAGAGCTCAAAGCCTCAGCCACTTCACCAGGAGATGGGGGAGAGAAATTCCCTCTCCATCAGCTCCTGCTCCTTGCAAGCTTTTCCCCCACTGTCCGAGCTCAGTGCTGCCTTTTTGCCCAGTTTTCCATGAAAATACAACCCAGGGAGCTTTTCTCATCCCCCACCTGCCCTGCCAGCAGGAGTTGTGTGCTCAGCTCCAAGGGCAGAGCTCAGGGATGAATGTGGGGGTGCAGAGGGAGCCCCAAAAGTGCTTTAGGAAAGTGAAGATGTGGAATTTGGGGTCACTGGCCAGTGAACACAGAGCCTTTCACAGCCTTTGCAGCAGGACAGAGCTGGCTGCTCCTGATATCCTCCCTCTCATGGGAATTTCTCAGATGGGGGAGCCCAACTCCTCTGAGGTCTCCATTTCCAGGCAGCCAATTCTTTAGGAGTTGATAATTAGAGATGTGATTATTTTCCCATCCTTTTCCTGGTCAGAGTCTTCGTTGTCAGCAGAAGGTGCCTGCTCAGACCTTGCTCCCACGAAATCAGGATTTATCCAAGAGATTCTCATGGAGCACTGATTGTGGCACTTTACAGAACTCCACATCAAGCCAATGACACCATTTTAACCGTGTCTGGTGTGGTTTGGTCTGTGTGTGAGGTTTTATGATCTCTCCTCTCTAAATGCTTGAAACATTCAGATGAGGAGGGATGTGGACACATAAACATCCTCACACCCCATCCCAGAGGAGAGCTAGAACCAAATAAATCCTCTTAGCTCCCCGGGATGCGGAGTCCATCCCTCTTTGATGTCCGGAGTGAGCTGATAATGCCGTTCCCGCAGGAGGGAGCTGGTCTGGGGACAGAGAGCTCCAGATTGGGGCATCTCAGTGCCCTTGTGGCTCCTGTGAATTCCCGCGGATTTCACGGCAGCGCCCTTGCCCCTGGCTGTGCCCTTGGGTGCCGGGTGCTGCCTGATGTGCCTTGAAGGGAACAAACCCAAAACCACGTCCCGATGCCTGTCCTGCCATCGCAGGGGGGCTGAGATGTGCGGGAGGTGACTCAGAGCCACATCTCAGGCCACCAAAGGCAGCCGATGGCTTTGCTGGCTCTCACCGGGCTTGGGGGAGATGGCTTTGCCTGACAGAGGAACAAAAAGCCCGGTTTTAGCGAAATTCCCTCAGCTCTGAGCTGTGGCAATGCTTTTTTCACCCGTGGTGAGGATGTTTGGTGTTGGGAGGGAAGGAGCCGGGCGGGGAAGAGCTGCGGGGAGCAGAGGGAGATGTCCCTGCCCCTAACCCATCCCCGTGCCAGGGAATTGCTGCTGTCCTCACCTCTGGCACGCAAAGGGTTGTTTACAGGAGGGAAAGATCCCCCCGTGGCTGTAAATATCCCCCCCTGCCTCCCCCAAATTAATGGAGAGGGCCCAGGTTACAGCACGAGCCCGCGGCTCGGGGCTAATGGTGTGGGGAAGGAATTCACCAGGCTCGGCTCCAGCTGCCTTTCTTTCATGTCTGGTTTCTAAGGAACGGGGGCTGCTCTCCTTTCCAGTGGCATAAATGAAGGATAATGTGTTTCCGTGAGTGACAGGGACTGTAATTTATATCATTGGGAACACAACTGTGAACCAGGGGTTTGCATTCACGTGCCAGATTGGGTTGTGTTTATAACTTTAAAACAACGTGCGGCGAGTTAACGCTTGTGGAGAGTTTGTGGGGGGTTTTTTGGAAGATGAAAAGTACAAAAAACCAGTCTATTTTCTGCCATTTGGGCTAAATCCCGTAGTCAGAAGAATTGCCTGCCATTTCTAGGCAATTTTTTTCCCAAATAAGAGCACGGAGGTTTGACCTACTAAAACTGCTCGGTTAAACACAAATAATAACCATGGGTGCTCTGTTCTGCTCCAGAGACAGCTGCAGAACGCGGGTCTTTAAGGTATTTATAGACCTTGCAGTCTTTGAGGCTAAAAAGTGTTGGAGAAGCATAAAATGTCTTTGTAAATTGTGTGTGCTGATACTTCACAGGCGGAATATTCCCCGAGAGTCTGTGCCACTCAGGCACCGGAGCCTTGTCTTCCTCCAGCAGATCTGATCCGTGTTTGTTCTGGCGCGGGGAAGTCAAGGGGGATAATGAGAGGATTCCGCGTGTTTGTTTAGCGAGAGGAGGCAATAATGGCCTTGCTAACTCGCTGCAGGATTTACCTCTCATGAATTAAAAAACAAAGTAAACTGATTATGGAGCGAGTTGTGTGTTCCACCGCCTTTATTCGGGTTTTTTTCTGGGAGTTTCTCCGCTATTCCTGAGGAAGAAAAGCGGGATGGGGCACCCAGGCTGGCCACAGCAGCAGGGCTGGTGCTGCCAACCCCTTCCCAGTGCCCTGGGAAATTCCTGTAAAGGAATCAGGATCCTGATCCCTTTACGGGAATCCTGAAAAGGATCAGCATCCACAGAGGCACTGCTCCAGCTGATGATAAACCCCCAACAAAAATAATGTATCTGCACTCTGGCTTTTCCACCAGGGAGAGGTGGTGGAGGGACACCCGGCCCTGCCAGGCTGCTCCTCCTGCAGCAGCACCCCCAGGAGAGCCAAAACCCCACACAGGGTCTGTGGGAAGGGCTGTGTGTGCAGGGATGGGGTTGTGCAGGGATTTGCAGGGCAGGGACATGGGTGTTCAGGGATTTGGGATGCAGGAACAAGGGTTTTCAGGGATTTGGGCTGGAGGGATGTGGCTGTGCAGGGATTTGAGTGCAGACATTTGAGGGGAGCAGGAACATGGGTTTGCAAGGATTTAGGGGGCAGGGATGTGGCTGTGCAGGTATTTGGGGTTCAAGGACATGGGTATTCAGGGATTTGGGTGCAGGGATGTGGCTGTGCAGCAGTTTGGGGTGCAGGGATGTGGGTATTCAGGGATTTGGGGTGCAGGGACATGGTTATTCAGGAATTTGGATGCAGGGATGTGGGTTTTCAGGGATTTGGGGTGCAGGGATGTGGCTGTGCAGCAGTTTGGGGTGCAGGGACATGGTTATTCAGGAATTTGGGTGCAGGGATGTGGGTTTTCAGAGATTTGGGGTGCAGGGATGTGGCTGTGCATGGATTTGGGGTGCAGGGATGTGGCTGTGCAGAGCTGTGGGTACACATCATTGTGGCAGCAATTAAAAAACCAAATTGGATAAAGAAAAGCCCTGAAAAGTTTTTCCAGCACTGAGGCTGGAAATGGCTCTCAGGGGCTCCACAGGACGTGCAGGGTCTGAGCTCTGACCCAAACCCTCCCCAGCCCCGGCAGCTCCACTCGCTCAGCTGGGAAGCTCAGCAGTGACTGCCTGCAGCAGTGTGGCTCCCCACGAGCAGCCTGGCTTTCCTGACTCTGGCGTCTTCCTGGGGATGTCTCCATCCCAAAATGTGGATCCCTTATTAGTGTGATCACTGCAGCTGTCAGGCAGCACATTCTGCTCGGGCTGTGCCTGCCTTGCTTTCCCCACCATCCCAGTGTGACATTTTCCTTCCACTGCAACCAAAGGAATGGGAAGGAAAAAAAAATCTATTTTGTCCCATTCGTCTCTAATGATGGCAGAACAAATTTTGCTGCCAGCATTTTCAGCACCAGAGAGCAGATCTGGGGATGGGAGTGCTCTCCCTGCCTTTCCTTAGCAGGCGCCTCACGGATGGAGCTGGCCAGGGAGGATAATGGTCCATAACATATTCATTATTTTCAGGACTGTGCACTGAAGTTCTCCCACTGGTGATGCAAGTGGAGATTTTTTTGTTTTGTTGTTGTTTTCAGTCCTAATGGGGTAAAGGATTCTGTGGCTCCAGGTTGCTTTTCCTTCCAATCCACGGGCTGGGCACCTCTCAGGAGCGGAGCCAATATCTGCTCCCGGTGTTCAGTGGGGCCTGGGGAGGTGAAATGCAAAACCTTAAATGCAGGCAGGTGTTGGGTGGAAGGTGGCACGGGAGAGGAATGTGCAGAGTCAGCTTGGAAGAGCTGGATGGAAAATGCTGTGGATCCAGGGAGTTTGCTGGTGGTGAGCTGGGGGTGGATCCACAGTCCCAGGGTCAGTGGAAGCAGGGAATGCCATCCCCCTGCAGCCTGTGAACCCACTCCCCTGCAGCTGATGGAGTCTGAAATCACTCCTGGCTGTTAATCCGTGAAAGTCCCCATTAGAAATAAAATAAAATATATATATATACGGGAAAGTGCCACTAAAAAGGTTTATGAGGCTGCAGTTCAAGTTAGTGACTCCTCCAGTCCAGGAAAGCATCTGTTTCTCATTTACAGCTGCCTTGAGCCAGTGGTGAAACAGCTTCCCATGGGCCTGGCTGGGAGCTGAGGGGGAGGCTGGCTTGGGGAGGGGGATTTTCCCCCTGTGCACGCTGTCCTAGAGGGATCCTGGGCAGGATGGCACTCCTGGCATTGCCATCAGCATCATTCCCTTTCATCCCCCAGGCTGGGGCAAAGGGCTGGGGATGCCAGTCTGGGATTTGGCAGAGGGAAGGGAGACGTGTTCGCTCTAAATTCCTGCTTTAGTCTGGGATTAATCACTCAGTGTCAGGTGCTTACAGGTACTTAGGTACCTTGTTCCATTAGATCAAAGCAAATTAGAGCTGAGCAGACTGTAAATACAGCTGATGGTCAGAGCCTTTGTCTCAGCGTGCTGCAGTTCCTGGTGTAGGAATGGAAAAAAAATTGTATTTCCCAGTGTGCTGTGCAGAGATAATGTTTGGGATGTTGAGATCTCACGGGAGGGATGTCACACAGTTACCACGAGCTGATAAGTCATTTTTTTGTGGTCTATCTCAGGGTTTCATTCAGACATTCTGTTTGTGCTTGGGTGAACTGGAGATCTGCTCTGCTGTGCAATGGTGTTTCAGAGTCACAGATGGTTTGGGTTGGAAGGGATTGTAAAAATCACCTCATTCCTCCCCCTGCTGCAGGCAAGGGACACCTTCCACTACCCCACATTGCTCCAAGCTGGCCTTGGACACTCCCAGGGATGGATTTTAAGGTCCCTTCCCACCCAAACCATTCTGGGGTTTGGAGATAGAAGGAACAGTTCAGGTGGGATGCTTCGCCCACCCAGCTGGCAGAGGATCCCACCCAGGCATTCCCCAGCCCGGGAAAACACTGCCAGTCCCAGCACAGGAGCTGGGTGGGGCATCCAGGAAGGCAGAGCTGGTGGAGCTGGAGAGGAGGGAGAGCAGACAGAGCAGAACTTGCTGTCACCTCAGAAATTAATGGCACTTTGGCCTAATTTTACTGAGCTAAAGCAGAGTGGAACAGTGCCTGAGAGGGAAACACATCCTGGGCTGATCCACCTCCCTGCACAGCACCAGGGGTCTGGGGGGTGAAACGGGATTAGGAGAAGCCCCCGTGGCTGGGAGCAGCCCGAGCCGGGGCTGGGGCAGCTGATAAGGGGCTCAGCTCCTCAGGAGGGTGCAGCAGGAGCTGCTGCCTCCTCAGATAAATCCTTGGGAAGCTCAGAGTGGGGAGGACACCTTGGATTGATCCCCAAAGAGGGTGTGGTGCCCCTCCTGGAGCAGCTGCAGCGAGGAGGTCAGTGCCAGCCCCGGGGCACAGGGGGTTCTGTGTCCCTGCACTGGGCAGTGACAGGTCCTGGGCACTGGGGACGTGCTGGGACATCAGCCCAGACCTGGCCACACCTGCAGCTCTTCTGACTTAAAAACACAGGCCAGACCAAGTTAAGCAATAAAAAGCAGTTTATTTATATTTATTCAAGGGTCTTCAGGTACGTTTTGGGCAGACAAAGTCCCCCAGGGGCTACACCCAAAAATAGATGATGTGTCATGGGTTTTTTACACTTTGATCAGTTTGGTCCATTTGCATATTGGGGGTTAATTTTTCAATTACAGCTTCAGATAATAAAGTCATTTACCCCAAGTTTGCTCTGCCCCCAACTTTTGTTTAAATTTCTCAGGGCCTGAGGCAGTGAGGTGTCCTTGATCCCCAGGCCTGGAGAGGAATTGTTGTGTCAAAATGGGAGAAAAGCAGCTCACACCGTGTGTGGAGTTTAGAGTTATACATGAAAGAACTGCACGATCACAAATAGATGGAAAAGATAAAATACTAAAGCACCACCACACCCCACCCAATAGATGGAAAACATAAAAGGTAAAATACTAAAGCATCACCACACCATAACCTCCTCTCCTCCCCTCCCAGGACTGCCCGCAGCTGTTCCCCACGGAGGAGATCCTGATCCCGGTGGGAGAGGTGAAGCCCATCACGCTCAAGGCCAGGAACCTGCCGCAGCCCCAGTCGGGCCAGAGGGGCTACGAGTGCGTGCTCAGCATCCAGGGCATCATCCACAGGGTGCCGGCCCTGCGCTTCAACAGCTCCAGCGTGCAGTGCCAGAACAGCTCGGTGAGAGGCCGCGGGGAGGGTGGAAAATCCCCATTCCTCGTCCCCAGGAGGGAGAATTCCCGCCAGGGGCTGGGGAGGGGACGCCTTTATCTGGAGTGCTGCGGTGGGGGTCTGGGGAGGAGGAGGAGGAGGGGATTCAGGAGGTGTTAAGGCGGTTAATTCGCACGCGGGGAGATAAGGAGAATCACGGAGCCCTTATCGGGGAGCTGTCAAATCCCGGGTCACGGTGGGTGGATGGATGGAGCGGCGATGGAGAGCGGGGAAGGGGAAAGTGCCGGGGGAGAGAGCGGAGCACGGCCGGGAGAGGGGGATCACCGCCGGGGAGAGGGAATCACGGACAGGGAGAGGGAATCACGGACAGGGAGAGGGAATCACGGACAGGGAGAGGGAATCACGGGCAGGAAAAGGGGAATCACGGACAGGGAGAGGGAATCACGGGCAGGAAAAGGGGAATCACGGACAGGGAGAGGGAATCACGGGCAGAGAGAGGGGAATCACGGACAGGAAAAGGGGAATCACGGACAAGGAAAGGGAAATCATCGGTGGAGAAGGGAATCACTGGGAGGGAGAGGGGAATTACCGGTAGGAAAAGGGGGATCACCGGCAGGGAGAGGAGAATCACCGGTGGAGAAGGGAATCACGGACAGTGAGAGGGGAATCACCGGCAGGAAAAGGGGAATCCCCGGCGGGGAGAGGGGGAATCACTGTTAGGGAGAGGGGAATCACCCATAGGAAAAGGGGAATCACTGTTCGGGAGAGGGGAATCACCGGGAGGAAAAGGGGAATCACCTTAGGGACAGGAGAATCGCTGCCCCAGGAGCAGGGCAGGATAAACCCCTCCCCAGGACAGGGCTCAGCCTCACTGCAGACCCCAGGGCACCCCAAAGTCACCCTGGTGGGCACCAAAACACAAATGGCAAATGCAGACACCCCCACCCCGAGCCACAGAGCAAATTTTGGTGTCCTGTGTCCCTTCACAGATGAGCAGGGACAAGCGTGGCCCTTCATGTGCTCACCATGTGCTGGGAAAGGGCCCTGGGCAAACAGGGCACAGCCAGTTTGTTTTAGGGCAGCAAAACAGGGTCCACTCGAATATTCAGTGCAGATGGTCTTAAATTGTTAATGAAGTTTTGAATTTTTAAAAGTTTTGCTGGATATTTATACATTGCTGGCCGTCTTTGGGCCTTGCAGCTTGGTGGATAATAAATGTATTAATAGAATATAGTACTTTTCCTATCCAGAGTGATTTATAAGCATTAAAAAGCAACTTTTATTGCTGTTGGGCTGGTGGGAAGTGGCAGGGGGAGGATGTGAGGGCCATTCTGGACTCACAGCTTCTTGTTCCACACCAGCTCAGTAAAACCCAGGCAGGGTGAAGCAGTACAGCCAAACATGAGTTAAAACTGCACACCTCCTGCCCAGGGACAGGCAGAGCAGTCTGCCCTGCTTTAATCACCATTCCCTCATCCCAGAGAGGCTCACTCACCTTTCAAAGCCTTTTTAGCAGCTCTTGGTTGACCTAAAGAGAGCAGCAGAGTGAGGCCTGGGCAGTGCTGGGTGTGATAATGGGAATCTCAGCCTTCACTGGGAGTTCAGCCTCGCTCAGCCACGGCCCAGGGTGGCCACAGGAAGGGGAATAACTCGAGCCAGTGCTGTCCTAGAGCAGGCTGAGACAGTGCCTGGGGCTCTGCACCATCTATTTTTTGTTCAGCTGTTTCCTGTTCCACCTGCAAAGCTCTGCAGTGGGATTTTGGGGCTCCCAGCCACAAACTGGGCAAGAAGCAGCCTGAGGGCAGCAGTCCCAGTCTGGGTAACTGGGGGGCTGTGTTGGGACACCAGAGACTGAGTGATGAGAGCAACCACTGCGAGTGGATTAATTAATCTGTTACCTCTCACAAGGACTAGATCTGATTTAATTATCTCTTCCTGGTGAGGAGAAGGGACTCAAACCCTGGAGATGAAGTGTAAAAATGTGGTGTCTCAGGCACCAGTAGATGTTTTTAAGCTGAGAATAAAGATGGTTTCTCTCAAAAAAAACCCTCTTTGTCTGTGAGTGTTGTCTCCCCAAGCATTTCATTCTGTATTTTCCCTGCAGTACCTCTATGATGGGATGGACATCAGCAACCTGGCAGTGGACTTCGCTGTGGTTTGGAATGGGAATTTTGTCATTGACAACCCCGAGAATCTGAAAGGTAAAATCTGCTTGAACTGGCTTCAGGTCAGGGGTGGTGGGGGCTGGAGAGGGGCAGAGACACCGTGACCCCTGAGGGTCACCCTGAGGAGGAGAGCAGCTCCCTGCAGTGTTGGTGCTGCTCTCTGAGCCTTGGGTTTGGAATCCACCCGTGCAGGGGCACCTGCAGCTTGGGGAGCCACAGCTGAGCTCGTGCTGTGGTGAGCAAATCCAGGGGTAGATGTATCCTGAGGGAAACTCCCAATCCCAGCTGTATCCCGAGGGAATTTCCCCAATCCCAGCTGTATCCTGAGGGAATTTCCCCAGTCCCAGCTGCACCCCAGGGGAATCCCCAGGGAAATCCCCCAGTCACAGCTGTACCCCAGGGGAATCCCCCAATCCCAGGGAATCCCCCACTCCCCACTCCAAAGGACTCTCCCCACTCCCAACTGCACCCCAAGAGAATCCCCAAATCCCAGCTGCACCCCAAGGTTATCTCCCCAATCCCAGCTCTACCCCAAGGGAATCCCCCAATCCCAACTGTGTCCCAAGATTATCTCCCCAATCCCAGACATATCTTGAAGGAATCCCCCAGTCCCAGCTGCACCCCAGGGGAATCCCCAGGGAAATTCCCCAGGGGAATCCCCCAGTCCCAGCTGCACCCCAGGGGAATCCCCAGGGGAATCCCCCAGTCCCAGCTGTGTCCCAAGAGAATAAAGACCTCATTCCAAGCTGTACCACATGAGAATCCCCCAATCCCAGCTGTGCCCCAAGGGGCTCTCCCAAATCCCAGCTGCACCTCAAGAGAATCCCCAGATCCCATCTGCACCCCAGGGGAATCCCCCAGTCCCAGGTGTATCCTGTGGGAATCCCCCAGTCCCAGGTGTATCCCGTGGGAATCCCCCAATCTCAACTGTGTCCAAGGGACTCTCCCCACTCCCACCTGTACCCCAAGGGACTCTCCCCACTCCCACCTGTACCCCAGGTGACTCCCCCCCTCCCACCCGCACCCCAGTGAATCCCTCCCTCTCTCCCCGCAGTTCACCTGTACAAGTGCGCGGCGCAGCGGGAGAGCTGCGGGCTGTGCCTCAAGGCCGAACCCAAGTTCGAGTGCGGCTGGTGCAGCGCCGAGGGCCGGTGCTCGCTGCGGCCCCACTGCGGCTCCGCGGGCTCGGCACAGCCCTGGCTGCACTGGGCCGGGCACAACGTCAAGTGCTCCAACCCGCGCATCAACGAGGTGAGCCCGGGGGCGGCCGCGGGGCTGGGTCCCGCACGGGATG
>JBBMKD010000096.1:5691221-5761058 GCA_037834095.1 Argya squamiceps | reverse complement strand
AGCCCAGGGAAGGGATGGAGAGGGAACAGGCAGCCCAGGGAAGGGATGGAGATGGAGCAGACAGCCCAGGGAAGGGATGGAGAGGGAACAGGCAGCCCAGGGAAGGGATGGAGTCACCCTGGCAGTGCTCAAAAACCAAGTGGATGTGGTTTAGTGGGGATGGTGGGGTTCCATCTTGAAGATCTTTCTGGAGATGCTTTGGGGAACTGGGAGCCACAGAAGTGATGGGGACAGAGGTGTCCCACGGGGGCTGCTGTGGGGCAGGTCACTGGGATGTGGTGTCCTGGTGTTTGGCCTCCTTCCTCACTCCTGAAAAGGTGGAAAAAACCCAACTATCCATCTGGGAACAGCCAGAAAAAGGTTCTGAAGAGCTCAAGTTTGTTTGCTTGTTTTTTTTGCCAAAGACAAGGGTGGAACAAAGAAGCGTAAACAAGATTTATCCATTAAATTAATTAAATTGCATTATTATGGATTGTGTTTATTTATTAATAACAGCTGCAGCACGGGAAAGATTAAAAACTCACCCAAGAGCAACAACAGAGCGGTGGCAGATTCAGGATGAGTGTCTGAGAGTTCCTGGGTCCAAATTTTGTGACCATGCATTATTGAAATTTATACTCCTAATTGAAGAGGAGATTGTCCTTAATGCAAGCCCGGGGAAGCAGGGATGATTATGGCTGAGGCAGGCTATAAACAGGCAGCTTGAAAGCACACACCTCACCCTTTAACATTTTTAAGTCATTTGAGGTGCCAAGTCACTAATAAAATGTGACATTAATATTCAGAGAACAGCCAAGGCAGAAGGGAAAGTTCTCCCAAGCATCAGGCTGCTTCTGGAAGGTGACTTACCCTGCTCTGGGTGGAGAAGGTGGGAGCCAGGTTTATCCTTCTGCAAGGATTTCTGGGGAATGGCTCTGCCCACTCTTCTTGGCTGACTCAGGGACCTTGGAGTCCCCTCTCGGAGCACGGCATGGATGGATTTCAGCATCCCTGGGCTCCTCCAGGGCATCCAGAAGAGCCATGGGGGGTGGCCCTGGCTGGTTGGGCAGCAGGAGCAGGAGGAGGCTGCAGCATTCCTGGGGATGCTGAATGTGAGAAGTCAGGCAGCAGCACAGTGTCTGTGGGAAACTGCGTCACACAGATCTCTCGTTCTGGCCTGAGATATTGTGGCCTGAGAAACTGGGAGGAAGATTTTATACAGTCCTTGGAGAAAGTATAACAACCTAGCAGTTGTTGTTTGTCTCCCTGTTGTTTACTTGCAAGGAATGATGGAGGGGTGTTGTTCCTGACTGTCCAATGACGGTGATGTGTTGGTTTGCTGTCTAATGAAGTTTTACTCCATCAGAACTGTCTATAAAAAAGGGTTTCAGAGAGTAAAAATCGCTCTCACTTGCTAATAAGCCTGAGAGTCTGTATGTCGTTTCTACTCCCATCCTAATCAGAGTGACACTCCCAGCAGGAGAGTTTCCAAGCCAGGGTGGGGCTGGAGAACGGGCGTGGTGGGGTGTCACAATTTATGATACAAAAGAAGGACACACACCCGGTCAGGGTGAAGTGAGGCAAAGAAGGAAGGCAGTTTATTATGATTTCGGGTTTAAATAGGATTTGGAATTCAGTCAAGGATTGGTAAATGAGAGGAACACCTCTCTGCCCTCAGCGGTCAATCCAGCAGTCCATCACAGAGAAGCACGAAAACAACCCACTTGTTTGTGTCACACGTGTGAAAAGCTCCAGTTCAGGACTGGGAACAACCAGGTCTGTGGGCTCACCCTCCTGTGTTCTGTCTCCCCGCAGATCCTGACGGTGTCGGGGCCCCCGGAAGGAGGGACCAGGGTGACCATCCGTGGTGTGAACCTGGGCCTGGACTTCTCGGAGATCGCGCAGGGCGTGCAGGTGGCCGGGGTGCAGTGCACGCCCCTGCCCGAGCACTACGTGGTGGCTGAGCAGTGAGTGTCCCCTCCCGTGTCCCCACCGCGGCTCCCCGGGGCTGGGCACCCCCTCCCTGACCTCCAGCCCACGCTCAGGGGGTCAGAAACTCCCCCAGAGCCCGGGCACCTGCGGGAAGGGCTGGAGGTGGGCATGGGATGGGATTCCTGCACACTCCTGCACATTCCTGCGTATTTCTACATGCTGGACTCTCTCTGCAGGAGTTAAAGCAGCCCTTTATGGAGCAGGCAGCCCAGGGAAGGGATGGAGATGGAGCAGACAGCCCAGGGAAGGGATGGAGATGGAGCAGGCAGCCCAGGGAAGGGATGGAGATGGAACAGGCAGCCCAGGGAAGGGATGGAGATGGAGCAGGCAGCCCAGGGAAGGGATGGAGATGGAACAGGCAGCCCAGGGAAGTGCTGCAGTCACCCTGGCAGCACTCAAAACCCAAGTGGATGCGGCCATTGGTTTAGTAGGGATGGTCGGATCCATCTTGAAGATCTTTAAGCTTTCGTTAAATGTTGTTCCCCTCCACGCCGCGGGTTCCTGCTTGGCTAAGCACCTTTGCTGATGAGCAGCACCTTGCTGCTGCTGCTGCCGCTGCTGCAGCCGAGCTCCCGGCGCTCCCCATCCCACTTGGAATTCCGCCGGCGCCGCCGGCTGCACGCAGCCATTTGTTAGGCGGGCGAGGCGGTGACAGCCCCGTAATCCGAGCGGGGCCTCCGCTGGAGTCAATTCATTTGTTTCACTAAGAAAAATGTCAGCCCCAAAGTTAGAAAATAAGGGCGTTGTTACAGGGGACGGGTGAATAAACCCCACAGGGCGTGACACCCGCTCCTCTCCTGCCCCACGGGGCTGTGCTGGGGGAGCCCAGGTGATGAGAGGGTGTTTGGGGGGTGTTTGGGGTGCTGGCAGAGTGTTTAGGGTGCTGAGAGGATGTTTGGGGTGATGAGAGAGTGTTTGGGGTGCTGGGAGGGTGTTTGGGGTGATGAGAGGGTGTTTGGGGTGCTGGGAGGGTGTTTGGGGACATTTGTGCTGGATGGGACAGGAGAAATGGGTGATGTCCTCCCTTGGGTTGTGTCATCTCCTGCTGGGGACCGGGCTGGTGTCCTGTGCCTGTGTCCTGTGAGTGTGGAGGCGGCCACGATCCCCTGGGTGGTCCCGGCAGCACAGACCTGCCCCAGCTCGGGGAGCAGCTGAACGGAGTTTTCCTCTGCTGGGAAACGCCTTTGGTGGCTCCCACTCAGACCCAGAGCAGTGCAAGGACCCGTCACCAGCACCATCGCTTGGGTTTTGTCCATTCCTTGTGTTTCTTTCCCCATCCCCAAGGCAGAAGGAGCTTTGCTGACCCCTCTGCAGCAGTGCAGAGTGCCAGGGAATCTGGGATCCGGGATCTGGGATCTGGGATCGAGGGTGCCTGGGGCTGCTGCAGGGATGGCACCAATACCCCGTCACTCCGAGCAGTTGGGGCTGTTCTGCTGAGCAGCATTTTGTTATATTTTATTTTTCAAATAAAGGATGGGAGATTATGAAATTATCCCCCTTTGATGGTATGAAACCCTGATTTTATAATCATGACTCTAATTACGGCTCTCGAGCTTTCAAAGTTTGTTAACATCATTAAAACATTTACCCTGGGCAGATAACAGCGAGCGTTAGCATGAGAGCTGCCTTTTAAAGATGAATACAGATAAAAGGACCCTCTTAAGGGTTCTGTGGGCAGACTGAATTCCAGGGCTGTAATGACTCTGCCATATGCTCCAGCCCCGCGATCTATCAGCCAGCAATTAGGTTAATGTTGGTGAAAGGGCCACTTAGCCCGGCAATCAGCACCCCACGGCTCTGCCCAACGCTTCGGTTTGTAACAAGGTACCTGCTGGGGCTTGGCCCCGAGCGGGGCTCGGCACCAGGTGGACCCGGGCACTTGTGCCCCGTCCTGCGCCCATCCTTGTGCCGCAGCTGCCGCTTTGCTGGCAGCGTTGAGGATTTAGTGTTTTCTTGAGGCAGAGAGACAACCTCCCCTCCTTTCTCCTGCCCGTGGGGTGGCAGGAATCACTTCCCAGGCTTTGTTTGCCGTGGGCCCAAGCTCAGAGTCCGCAGGAGGAGGAGGATGGAAGAGGGAGAGGTGAAGGAATAACAGGCACAGGAATGTCTGGTTGAAAGGCAGAGCGAGCAGCACGTGGCAGAGGGAGGCTCAGAGCCCAGACGCTTCAATCCGAGCTCTCTTCTCTCCAGGCAGCCCCGTTTGATGTGCAGCGATGAGGACGTGCACGTTCCAGCTCTTTAGCAGCTTGTGTGCGTTTCACCGGGGCCTCCTGGCATCACCTGGGCACAGCCAGCCGCAGCTTCTTTTTTCCTTCAGTCTCTGTGGTTTTATTTTATTTTTTATTTGCAGTGAATTTAGAGCTGCTGAAGGCGGCTGGAACGCTGCCTCCTCAAATTGGGGCCTTTTATGTCTTTGTGTGTGAGAGGCAGAGGAGTGAGGAGTGAGGCTCTCCTTCAGCCTCAGCGGGCAGAGGCTGCCCTGGGCTTTTCTCTGGTCCCACTCCCAGGGTCAGATCCCCACGGGTCTCCTCACGGGTGGAACTGCACCTCCTGCCTCAGGCAGGTTACTGCTACCTTCAGCTTTCCATTCCTGAGGCAAATTACCCATCCTCAGGTCTGCAATAATCCTGAGGAGAGTCATTCCCACTCTCAGATTTCCGGGCTGGGGCCGGTTCCTCCCACCCTCAGCTTCCCAGTGCCCGCGGGGATGCTCTTGGATTTATCTTCCCAGCCCTGCTGTGGAAGCCAGCAGCATCCAGGTCCATCTGGAGAGCCCTGCCAGCTGATGCCCCTCTGAAAAACCTCCCCCAGACCTGCTGGCATGACTGGCATCCGCTTGATCCCATCCCCAGCTGGTGTCACACATCCCCCATGCCCTGGGATTTGGGGGTTATTCATCCACACTGATCAGTTGTGGTTAACCCCTGCAGCTTTTCCCTGGGAGTTTGTGGTTATTTTATTCACAGTGATCAGTTTTTAAGCCCAGCAGCTTTCCCTGGCCCTGCAGCTTTGCCTTGAGATTTTGGGGTTATTTTATCCACAGTGATCCGTTGTGGTTAACCCCAGCATCTCTCCCTGGCCCTGCAGCTTTGCCCTGGGGTTTTGGGGTTATTTTATCCACAGTGACCAGTTTTTAACCCCAGCAGCTCTCCCAGCCTCAGGCTGTGCCCACGGGGCAGAGCTGGACCACACCAGGAGCACGGGGACAAGCTGCTGTGACCACCACGATGTGTTTGTGGCAGGCAGCCCTGTCCCCCAGCAGAAGCTGCTCTCCAGGGCTGTCTCTATCATCCCCCAGCAGGTTTCTCCAGTTTTGATTAACTGGGAGTCTGCAGTGTGAGCTGTTCCCTTAATGAACTCATCTGTTACTCTGAGGACTTCGCACTCACTTTGCTACTGGCTAATATATTGCCATTAGTGCTCTGCTTTGCTCTGGAGTTTACAGCTTGTAATAATTATGTCTAATTTTGATTTTTTTTCCTTTAAATTACTACACGGGGTAAAAATAGACTCAGTAATTAACTTCTTCCAAAGAGGCAGATATCAAAGTTAAAGAGGAGGGGCGGGGTGGGGGGAGAGAGAGAAAGGAGAAATAAAGGCAGCAGAGTGGAGCTGTGCAGGGCACTGCTGGCACCTCCTGCCAAAGCTCCCCTGCGGCATTTCTGCTTCCAGGATCGTCTGTGAAATGGGGCAGGCGCTTCCAGGGATCAGCTCCGGCCCAGTGCTCCTGTGCATCGGAGAGTGCAAGCCCGAGTTCACGGCCAAGTCAGCGCAGCAGTACATGTTCGTGGTGAGTGTCCTGCTGGGGGCAGCCCGCGTGTCCCCGGGGCTGAGCCTGGCACAGGGAGGGGCTTCAGCTCCACAAGGCAAGCCTGGAATTGCCTTTTTTTTCTTTTTTTCTTTCTTTTTTTTTTTTTTTCCCCTGGGTCTTTCCCCCTGGTGTTACACAATTTTTGGTGGCCCAGTCAACAAGCCCAGCTTGCAGGATGGAGAGCTGACCCTGTGAATAAACCAGGCCTCCCACAGCGTTTGGGTGCAGCTTCACACCCCCAAAATAATGATTATGGAACCATAGATTGGTTTGGGTTGGAAGGGACCCTCAAAGAGCCACTCCCACCCCTGCAGGGACACCTTCCACTCCCCCAGCCTGGCCTGGGACACTCAGGGGTGTCCTCTGCTGTCACAGGCACCCACAGCAGCTCCCTGGTGCAGCAGCAGCAGCACTGAGCTCCTCCTTTCCCTCCTGCAGACTCCAGCTGTGAGTTTCCTGAGCCCCAGCCGTGGCCCCGAGTCGGGAGGGACCTTGGTGACCATCTCTGGCCACTACCTGGGGGCTGGCAGCCGTGTGTCCGTGCTCCTGGGAAACCAGACCTGCCAATTCCACGGGTAAGAGACCAGCACAGGCTCCTGCAGCACCTCCTGCTCCCATCCCAGTGTGGATCTGCTGGAGCTGAACCTGCAAAAATCCATCTGGGAGCCCCTCAGGCTCCAATTCCCCCTTTTATTGCATGAAACCATCTCTTCTCTTTTATTGTGATGGAGGCTTGCATGGCAAGGGAGGGATTCGTCGGTGTCAGTGCTGTTCATGATTTCATTTTAATGCTGTTCCAGTGGTAACTGCTCTGAAAATCACAGTGAAACACCACTGTGATGGAAATGTGCTTACACTGGTCATCAGTACCCGCCCCAAGCCTGGCTGCTCTGAAGAAAATGGAACATTTATGAGAAATATCTCCTTTCTCTTTTCACAGAGCTGCATTGCTTTTATTGCAGCCACTGTTGCAGGTGCTCGACCTCCAAAAAATGATGTGGGATCCTCAGGGCAGAGCAAGGCAAAGGTCTGCTCACACCTCCTGCTGAGGAACTCGCTCAGCCATCAATCTCTGATGGGATTTCGATGGCAAATTTGCTTTTTACCCAGCAGTGTAAACACAGAGTTGACATTTGCAGGGTTTAATGGGTTTTCCTGGGGTTTAGTTAAAAAAGAGATGTGTGGTTTACATCTGTGTGCATCAGTACACAGCCCTGCCCACCCTGCTGGCAGTGGGCACAGCCTGGGTGCCAACCTGGGATCCAGAGGGATTCTGCCTCTCAGATCCTCACTCAGGCTGCCCAGGAGGGGCTGAGGAAGTTTCTGGGAAAGGAAAGATCCCTGGAGGTGAATTCCTCATCCAAAAGCCCCAGAGGCTGTGGGATGTGGGAGCTGTGGGAGCTCAGGCAGGGGAGCACGTTGGGTTATCAGCAGTGCTTGTCCTGGATCCATCCTGGGTTGGTGCTCAGGGCATTCCAGGACCTTCCAGCACAGGCCAGTCCCCCAGGTGTTGAGCAGAGTAACCAACCCATCAATATTTCCTCCCACATCCAAAACAAAGATGCCAAATTCTCCCTCAGGTGGCGACAGGGAACAGTTACCACCAGCAGAAGTGTTGGATCAGCCCTGAACATCATCTCTTAGATACCTGAGCCTGTTCAGGCATCCTGCAGCCACTGACCTGCAAAACCTGGAGGAGCTTTGGGTTCCCTGGGTGTTGTGATGACAGCAGGGAGCAGAAACTTCAGCGAGGGGGGAGCAGTGGCTGAGCAGCCCCATCCCTCACGTGGGGCCACGCTGTGCGCTGGGTTTGCCTTGGCCTGCTGCAAGGCAATGAACTCCAATTGTACTCCGGGGTGTGGGGGAGCCTGAGGAGATGAAGCAGCTCCTAATGAGATTCCCTCTAATTACAGCTTCCCCCATTCTCCCCTCTCTGATCGGAGGAGTGGGTAGATTCACCATGACGACACAATAATAGCACAGAAAGCTAATTAGCTGATCACAGGGAGCTGGGAGCTGCTCTGCCAGCAGCCCTGCCTCACTCCCGGCTCGTGGCAGAGCTGGGCAGGCACGGTGGGGTCTGGGGTGGGCAGCAGGGCAGGGCAGGAAACCCACCAGGCTGCACAGAGCCCCTCTGAGACTCAGCACAGGGGCTGGAGAACCCCACTCCTCACACAAGGAAACCTTTGTGGCTAAACTGAACCAAGTGGATGTGATAAAACCAGGTGAGGATAGGAAAAGGGAAAGCAGCAGGGTGCACGTGTTATTGCATCAACAGAAATGGTTGAGTGCTGCAAGAGGACACGGAAAGAACCACACTCACCTGTCAGGATGTGAGATGCAAAGGAAAAAGGACTTTATTTTGGGAATTTCAACTTATATAGTTTTTGGGATTTGGTCAAGGACTGGGGGACAAGTGGAACACCCCTCTGACCCCAGTGGTCAGCTCGGAAGTCCATCAATTTGTCCTTCCCCCTGGAAAGGAATGTGTTTACCAAACGTCAGTCTTTGTTTTTGTTACAATGGGTGAGAACTCTCCAGTCCAAAGATGAAAACAGTCAGAAGACTAAAAAATCAGAGCAAGAGTTGAGTACAATTGTTTTGAGGTGTTCCAGGGGGTTGTTTCTGTCCCCTCGCCCATGAAGGGTGGAAGTGCCAAGGTGAGAGCTGGGGACATTGTGGTACCTGCTGTTCCATGCCCTCCTAGATGCCCCTCAGAGAGGGCAGGGGGTGTGTAAGGACCCCGAAAAGGGAGCAGACATTGTCCCCCTGCCAGGCACAGACTCAGAGCTGTGCTGGGACACTCCAGCCTCAGCCACTCAGGCACTTCCACAAGCCCCTGGGGATGGGGAGGATGGTGAGGGTTGCCCAGTCAGGAGTGCCAGGTTTTGATTTAAGTACCAGACTGGCACTGAGGCGCTGCAGACCTGCCTGCCCCCTCCCCTGGGGAACCCAAAACTAAAGGAACCACAGAAAGAACACTGACTTCCCAGCGAGCTGGGGGCAGGTTTGGGCAGGAAGGACAACCACTGTGCAGGGACACTGGCCTGCCAGGGATGTCCCTCCAGCACTTTTTGTAGGATCAGTGTCCAAGGAGCCGAGTGGTTCCACCCAGCTCTGCTCTGGATGCTCAGATCTCATTCCCCTTCTCCACCCCTCCACCCACCGGCGCCTTTGTGCTCTGACGGTGCCTCGCTGCCTGCACCTTCTCCGGGGCCCTGGTGGCAGCAGATGGCCCCGTCGTGTCCAGGCAGGCAGCGCCGAGCCGAGGTCACCCCGCTCCGAGCCCAGGTCACCCCGCTCCGCTGGGGACACAGAGCCCGAGGCAGCGGCGCCGTCGCCCTTCCCAGGCAGGGGCTGCACATCGGGAGCCCTGTGTGTGTGCACTGGGATGGGGAGGGGGAGGAATTTGGCTTTTCACTGAGCTGCTGCATCCCGTTGAAGAGGCAGCCATCTGTTTTCACACGCCCAGCAGAAGGCAGAGGGTTCAGGGGGATGCGGGAGCTGCAGCTTGGCACAAAGGGGGATGATTTCGGGGAGGCTGCGCTGCTCTCACGGTGGGCACAGCTCGGTGCAGAGCTCCCTGCCCTTCCTTCCACGCCAAACCCTCCTCAGGAGCTCCCCAGGTACCAGTCTGGGGCTGGCTGATGGCTCAGCCCTTTCCTGAGCTGCCCCAGGAGGGGACAAAGGCTGTTTCCTGCCCCTGCACCACCACCCCATTAACACTCCCCGTTTCCCTCCCGTGCAGGCGATCCATGAATGAGATCGTTTGTGTGTCAGCACCATCAGCCCACGGCCTGGGGGCTGTTCAGGTCTCTGTCAGCGTGGACAGGGCTCAGCTGGAGAGGACTTTGCTGTTTGAGTACATCGATGACCCCAAGGTGCAGCACATCGAGCCCGAGTGGAGCATCGCCAGGTAACAGAACCTCCTTGGCTCTGCCCTGCTCTGGGGCCCCTCAGCACACACCCAGGCCCAAAAAGGGGCTGTTTGGAGATGCACATCCCTGAATGGGTCAGGGTTGGGCGTTTTTGGGGTTTGCACTTACCACAGCTCAGGCCTGGGGTCAGCAGAGTGGTTGTGTCCAGGCGGGCAGTGACAGCAGACCCTGCACTGACAGTTTGGGGGCACAGACAAAGGCCAGACCCCCCCTCTGCTGCAGGAGGGCACAACTGCTCATGAAAGGCTCCTTCTTGTGGTTCTGGAATGCAACAGAACCAGCAGGCACCGAGAAAGGAAAAAGCTGATGTTAATCAAATGGCAGTGTGGGGAGCAGGGGGGCTGCTGCTGTCACATCATGGGGACAGTGCTAAAACCCCTGGGCTGTGCTCATCCCCTGAGCCTCACCCCACTGGCACCTTGTCTGTGGAGCCCAGGCTCTGAGCACAGCCCAGCCCACTGATCAGGCCTCTCCTGGCTTTCCCACAGCGGGCACACACCCCTGACTGTCACTGGCACCAACCTGGACGTGATCCAGGAGCCGCGGATCCGCGTCAAGCACAACGGGAAGGAGTTTGTCAACGTGAGTAGGGGCTGGGAGCATCACCCTGCAGCCCCCTGGGTGGGCAAAAGCTGCTCTAGGGGTATTTCCTGCACTCCCCCAAACTGGGGGCACTGGGAAGAGGGAATTTGGCACACAAAAATATGAAATTACCTCCTTCCCCTATCTGTACCTTTTCAGTCCGTGAGGGAGAAGCTGAGATGAAGCCCCAGTTAAATGGGGACTAAGCGAGGTGCTTGTGTGTGTTCCAAGTAAGAGTTGTACCTCCAGGACTTCAGAAATTATTCTGGTCAAGTAAAACTGAAATACATTGTTTCTATGCAGTGACTGAGTCTGTATTATCTTGGAAAGGGCAAATCACTTAGCGGTCTTTTCCTGTTCCTTTTCTCCCCCTCAAGACCTTTTTCATCTGAGCTCTTTTTAAAAAGACATCTAATTTTGTTGCTAGCACTTGTGGTTATAGTGCTACAAAAATAATCCTGAAGACACAAAATTGAGCAAAATTAAATCTTTCGCTCATGGAGGGAGGCCAAATGGTTGGGCTCGTGCTGCTTTACAAGGCAAGGGCCCCATAAATCAGTGATTTCCCTGCTTGGAGGGCTGGAGGAGCTGTGGGTGTCCTCAGCCCAGCAGGAGATGACCTTCATGTTCCCTCCTGCCCACCAATGCCACACAATCCATCCCCTTCCCTGGCTGGCATTTGGGAACTGCCTCGAATCACCCCTTTGCAGCAGGGAGCAGATATTCCCTATGGGTCTGTTTCAGAGCTAGAGAGGAGGAAAGTGGAAAAAATAAATTAAAAGAAGAACAAGCTGCTGTGTGAGCCTTTAGCTCCACTGAAACATGGCTCATTTGGGGCTCACCCTCCATGTCTACCCCAGTGCCTTGGTGCTGGCTGGAGGAGAAGCAGATCACCCCAAACCACAGCTGTAATGCCCCATGGAGTCAGTGAGGTTGGAAAAGACCTCTGATATCACGGAGCACCAAGCCTGGATTAAATATTCCCAGCTGAGCATGAGCCCACCACACTCCCCAGCCATGGGAGCATCACAGCCCTGCTGGGGGCAGTGTTTGTCCCCTGGCGTGTCTCTGACAGCCCCTCCTTCCCCAGGTGTGCAAGGTGGTGAACTCCACGGCCCTGGCCTGCCTGGCCCCGCCGCTGAGCGCCGAGTACCGGCCAGGGCTGGACGCCGTGGAGCGGCCGGACGAGTTCGGCTTCATCTTCAACAACGTCCAGTCCCTGCTGGTCTACAACGACACCAAGTTCATCTACTACCCCAACCCCACCTTCGAAATGCTGAGCTCCAGCGGGGTGCTGGAGCAGAAGCCGGGCTCGCCCATCATCCTGAAGGTAAGTGATGCCCTCGGGAAGGCTGAGCTAGGACAGAGACTGGACAGAGCTGGAGAATGAAGTAGGGGTTTACTGAAATAAATAAAGTAGGGGTTTATTGAAATAAATAAAGTAGGGGTTTATTGAAATAAATAAAGTAGGGGTTTATTGAGGGGCCTCCAGGATCCATCCTGGGCAGGACAGGAGCCCGACCAAAGCTGCACCCAGGGTGGACCAAGAATAGTCATAAAAATGGCTGCCTGTTCATGAGATCTTACGTTTTTATAAGTTTTGGTCCATTTGCATACTGGGGTTTAATTGTCCAGTTACAGCTTCAGGTTGTGAGGCCCCATCCTGCTTGTTCCTCCCTTCAGTCCACCTTTGTGATTTTGGGCCTGAAAGTTGTCCTTGGTCCTCAGCAGGAAAAGGATTTGTTTTGTGTCCCTGCTCTGTGCAGAGCTGAGTGGCACTGAATGTGAGCTCAGAACTGCACCCTTGGGCAGCACAGGATCTGAAAATATGAAAAGTAAAGCTTAAGGCATCATAAGGAGAGGCTCGCTCAGCCCCTGGGGAGGTCACAAAACCCGGGAGGGAGGGGGTTTATCCCCGATAACCCCAAAACACATCCCCGTTGTTTGCACGAGCTGAGAGCTGGAGCAATGTGCTGCATCTTTGCCGGTGTTGTGTCCTCGTGTCCCCAGGGCAGGAACCTGTGCCCGCCCGCCCCGGGAGGAGCCAAGCTCAACTACACGGTGCTGATCGGGGAGACGCCCTGCGCCGTCACCGTGTCCGAGACGCAGCTGCTGTGCGAGCCGCCCCCCCTCACCGGGCAGCACAAAGTGATGGTGAGGGGCCACCTGTCCCGTCAGTGTCCCCTTCCCCTCCCCTCTCCTCCCTTCCCCTCCCTCTCCAGCTCCCCGACTCGCTTGGGTGCACAATCCCCAGGAAGGATTTTCGATTTTATGGGTGTCTAATTGGAAGTTTAAAATACTGATGTGGATTAGCACGGAGAGACTTTGTCCTTCCCTGAGAGTCACTCCCTTCTAGAAGGAGAAATGCCCCTCAGGGCTTTCCAGAAGGAACAAATCTTCCTGGCAGTGCCTTTGGCACAGGGTGCCATCCTTCCCCTGGATGAAGTTGAGCCCATTCCCAGTGTTCTCCCTCCTGGAGGGATTTAATCAGCCATGGAGACAGGCCTGACCTGCCAAGTGCATGGAAAGGTTTTGCCTTTTCCCGGAGCAGGAGCCAGGAACATCTGAGCACTGGAGAGGTTGGACCAACACCCTCATCCAGGAGAGCAGTCAGTGCCTCCCTCTGCTCTGGGCATCCATTGCTGCTTCCTCTGCTCCTCTCACAGACCAAACCCCAGCTCGCCTGAGCAGAGCCCAGATGAGACTGTAATTGTGATTTATTTCCCTTGAAGTTCAGCATCCAAAACATATTCACATTATCACAGTGTGACTCCCCAGAAGCCCAACCTGGCTGAGAGCTGCTCACATCTGTGGCCGGGGCACGTCCAAGAAAAGCCTGTCCTGGTGTTGACTGCAGCCTGTTTGCTGCTCAGCTTTCAGTGGGGCTCTGTGCTCCCTCCCCTGCTCTGCCCTGCAGTCACTCTGCTTTCCTGTCAGCGATGAGGATCAGGGGCTTGTTAACGTCCCTGCTTTACGAAAAGGAGTTGAAAGCTTATAAAATGGAAAGTCAAAGGGAGCCATCAGATAATACCAGCAAAGCCCAGATAGCGAAGGGCTGGCACATTTGTCATCATCACTTGAAGCCTCCCTGTGCTCACACAGGCAGCCCCCTCTGTGTTTGGAGGCAGTTGGGGTTTTCTGGCCCTAAGCTGAGGTGGTTCAGGGTCTGCACAGCCCCTGTGGTGGGTAGGGCAGTGACGCTTTGATTTTTCAGCTTTTTGTTTGTTTTTATTTCCACTGGAGCTTTCTCACGCTTGTGACAAAAACAAAGACTGATATTTTGTAGACAACACATTCCTTTCCAGGGGGAAAAACAAACTGACGAACTTCTGAGTTGACCACTGGGGTCAGAGAGGTGTTCCTCTCGTCCCCCAATCCTTGACCAAATCCCAAAAACTATATAAGTTAATATTCCCAAATAAACTTCCCTTTTTCCTTTTCATCTCACATCCTGACGGGTGAGTGTGGTTCTTTCCGTGTCCTCTGGTGACAGGGCAGGGCTTTGGCACCCCGAGGTGCTGCTCACCTGTGCTGTGCCCTGCAGGAGTGTAGCAATGTATCTGTATAGCACAGGCCATTCTGCTGCACCAGCCAAATTAGCTGTAAGTAATGTCATCAAACCACCTGCCGTTTTGTTGTTAGGGCTCTCAAAAATGCATCAAAGTTACTAAAAAAACAACAGAAAAAAAAAAATCTGCAAAAAATGTAAACCCTAAATAAAAAAGCACAACGTAAAGATAAACACTTAACCAATTAAATGTCCTAAAAAATGGGTGCCTGCCTCGTAAAAAAGCAGCTTAGCCAACCCAAAAAATACATGTCCACAGGGACAGTAAAAAATCTAAATTCTGTATCTAATAGATAATATATATATGTTAGATATGTGTTATATACATATTTATATATTATATATAATATATATTTATATGTTATATTATATATATTATATATATAAAATTCTATATCTGACATATCTATATGTTAGATATATATCTTTTATAAATATTATATATAATATATGTATATTTTATATATTATATTTTTTATATATTTATATACATAACATTCTATATCTAACATATCTATGTGTTAGATATATATCTTTTATATATTATATATATAATATATGTATATTTAATATATATTTGTATATATTTGTATATATAATCTATATCTATCTAATATATATTATATCTTTATTTATATATTATATCTAAAATATATAATATATATATTTTTATATATCTATAACATAGAATATATATGTTCGATATATATTATATATATATTTATTATATATTTTTATATATGTAAAATCTATATCTAACATATAACACAAACCACTTCTATTAAAACTGAACTCAGTCATTCCATAAGCCGTTTCCCCCTCCCCAGGTGCGTGTCGGGGGGGTCACCTTCTCCCCCGGCGCCGTGAGCATCGTGTCGGACAGCCTGCTGACCCTGCCGGCCATCGTCAGCATCGCGGCCGGCGGCTCGCTGCTGCTCATCATCGTCATCATCGTCCTCATCGCCTACAAGCGCAAGTCCCGCGAGAACGACCTCACCCTCAAGAGGCTGCAGATGCAGATGGACAATCTGGAGTCCCGCGTGGCCCTGGAGTGCAAGGAGGGTCAGTGCTGCCCGGGGCTGGCCGGGCTCTGGGTGCTGCAGCGCCAGGGGTGGGGTCCCAGTTCTCCCTGGGGTTTGCAGCAGGGAGCTGGGTGGGTGCTCCTTGGGGTGTTGTGGATTTCCCATGGGGTTTTGTGGGTGCTTCTTGGGGTTTTATGAATTTCCCGTGGGGTTTGTGGGTGCCCCATGGGGTTTGTGGGTGCCCCATGGGGTTTTGTGGGTGCTCCTTGGGGTATTTGGCTTTCCGTGGGGTTTTGTGGATTTCCCGTGGGGTGCTGTGGGTGCTCCTTGGGGTGTGGTGGGTTTCCCATGGGGTTTTGTGGGTGCTCCTTGGGGTTTTGTGGATGGTCCTTGGGGTGTTGTGGATTTCCTGTGGGGTTTTGTGGGAGCTCCTTGGGGTTTGTGGGTGGTCCTTGAGGTTTTATGGGTGCCTCTTGGGGTTTTATGGGTTTCCTGTGGGGTTTGTGGGTTTCCCATGGGGTTTTGTGGGTTTCCCCTGGGGTCCCCACGCCTGCCCCACCCCAGAGGTGGCAGCAGCGATGTGTGAGCAGCAGACACGGCTCTGATGTGCAGAGAATGGGATTAGGGCTGGATCCTGCTGAGGCTCCGTGCCTGGCACACAAGGCAGGTCCAGCACTGGTGCCTGCTCAGAGTCCCCTTGTCCCACAGCTTTCGAGGGGGGGCCTCCCAAAAGGCACAGAGGAGGGGGAACAGAGCGGGCTCAGACCCCCTGATCACAGCGTGGACCCCAAACAGGAGGCAGGAGGGCTGGAAAGCTGGGCCAGTCCCTCTCCAGCCTAAGCCCAGAGCAGGAAGAGGAGGGGAGGGAGGGAGGCAGAAGCTCCTCAAGGCTTTGCTTCTGTGAAATTTTGGGTGTTACTTGGAGCATCCAGAGCTGCTGCTTGCGAGTTTCCCCATGGACAAATCCTGTCCCTTGCCAGGAGGCAGCTGAGCCCCCCTCAGTGCAGGTGAAGGTGGTTTTTTGGGGGTGCTGCTGTTGTTTCCTGCATCCTCCCACCTGGGAAGGGGCTTAGTCGATCAAAGTAAAAGAAATGGCTGCACATTTCATAGTGGAGACAGAGAGTTGCACTGGATTTGTTCAGCTCGTTTCAAGGGTAGCCTTGAAAGCACAGAGCAGAAATTGAGATATATTCAGGAGAAACCCCAGATTCAGCTTGGCACAGCCCAGCTGGGTACAGAGGCTTCCCTGAGCCAGCATGTCACACTTTGGAGAGGGAACACGAGGAGACACATCCAGCTGTATAACACCGTGTTAGGAGAGGAGAATAAATCCCTTCCTGACCCCTGCAGCAGCTCAGATTTGATCTGCATCAGATTTGATTATCTTGGCAATTGTTGATAGAGGAGGAAAACAAGAAGAAAGGAGAACAGGGGAGGCACCGAGTTATGAAAACAGATCCTTGTTTTCTCTGTGCAGCCTTTAAAGGTGTTGTAGGTGCGTGTGCACAGGTGTGAACTGCATACAAATCACCACAGCTTTGTTCTCAGTCTCTGCTCTGAGCAGCGCCTGCTCTCCCACCCTCCAGCTCCTCAGAATCCTTCCCTGAGCTGCCCACGGGGCAGCCAGCCCTGCCCAAACCCTTCTCCCGAAGCCTCCCGGGGCTGAGCTCTCTGTTCCCTGTCCTCTCTCCCCGCAAACAGCTTTTGCAGAGCTGCAGACAGACATCAACGAGCTGACCAGCGACCTGGACCGCTCGGGGATCCCCTACCTGGACTACCGCACCTACGCCATGCGGGTGCTCTTCCCGGGCATCGAGGACCACCCCGTCCTGCGGGAGCTGGAGGTAACCCAGGGGTCCCCCAGCCCTCAGGGAAACCCTGCAGCACCTTTGTGGCTCCACACCAATCGTTATTGGATGCCCCGGGGTCAGCGGGCTGAGCCCCGGGCTCGTTTGAACTCCGAGCCTGGAGTTTTATCTCCTCCCGCATCGCCAGATTCCTTTCGGTTTCTCCTCCCTGCTGTTGGTTTATTTTGTTTTATGGGGGTTTATATCGCTCTAAGGCAGCGGCAGAGCAGGGCAGAGCAGTTGTGGTGTGCTTTAAAGTCCTCCTGAGTCACCTCGTGGGGCAGGGGAAGGATGAGGGCCCGGAGCATCCTCCTGCCCGCAGGTCCTGCCCCGAGCATCCCGCTGCTGTTCCCTCGCGTGTCCACAGGAGGGCAAGGAGAGTGCCCAGCCATTCCAGCCTCTGAGCAAGCGCTTCCATCTCCCTGCTTTTCCCACCAGGATGTGTAAAAATATATAAAATCTTTCACTGGGAATTCAGAGGAATTGGGAGCATACCTGGGTCCATCAGTGCACCCGGCAGATGGACCCCGCTCACCTGGGAGAGGGCCAAAAAAAGGTTGGGGCTTCATGAACATCATCTCACACCTGGGATGGGGCTGCCATCCTCCACGTGGGATGCCCAGAGGCTCAGCTCAGCTTTTCAGAGACTGGGATTGCCCCAGTAAATCCTGAAATCCTGTTTCCTCCACGCAAACCAGGGTTGGATGCAGGAGGGAGGAGCCCTGGTTGCTCTAGGGCTGGATTCCTTTTCCAGGCAGGCACTTCCCAGCATTAAAGCATTAATTTGTGTTCCCTTCCTCAGCCACCAGCACCAAGCAGTGGCTGTGGTGATGCACAAACAGGAGCAGCCTCTCCCAGCCCATTCCTGCTCCGAATTTTCCAGCTCCATGCATTCTGTTTGCTGTTGGACTTGCCAAAGAAGCTGACGCTCCAACAAACAAATATGAATGCTTTTTTTTTTTCTCCTCATGAAAAACAGAATTGCAGAAGTGACAAATGTGTTGCCAATTACACAGTTGCTTAATTATGTAACGTTAGTAAAACCAATACATAACTCTCCAAAGTGTTTGGTAAAGACTTGCTTGGTGCAGTTCATCATTTTCACTTGTAATGAATTACTTGAATCCGCAACTGGCTGAAAGCCTCAATTAATTTTTTACACTTGGCCCATAATAAAGTAATAGTCTAAATTAGTATTTAATTTACTTACAAGAGTGTCACTTTTTTGTGCAGAACAAGCAGAACTGGGTGTCATTTCTGGGGCCGTTAGGCTCAAAGCTGCTGCTTCATGGCGTGCACAGAGTGCAGCTCCCAGCCAGGAGTCAGGGGGGCTGTGCTGGGGGAGCTTTGCTCAGGATGGACCAGAAACCACAGCCAGGGATGCTGAGACCCTGAGGGATGGGTGCAGCCAGGGTTAAACCATCCTGTGCACACTTCTGGTGCCCCCAAAGTGAGAAGGACATGGAACAAGTCCAGGGGAGGTCAGGAAGTTGTTCAGGGGACTGGAACAGGCTGGGAGAGTTGGAAATGCTCAGTCTGGAGAAGAGAAAGTTGTGTGGAGACCTCCCAGCACTTTCCAGGGTGTGAAATGGTGATAAGGGAGCTGGAGTTGGGACTGTTCATCAGGAACTGCAGGGACAGGACAGGGGAGAATGGATTCAGACTGGTAGCGGGCAGGGTTAGATGGGATATTGGGAAGAAATAATTCCCTGTGAGGGTGGGCAGGCCCTGGCACAGGGTGCCCAGAGAAGCCATGACTGCCCCTGGATCCCTGGAAGTGTCTGAGGCCAGGTTGGAAAACTCTGGGATAGTGGGAGGTGTCCCTGCCTGGGGACAGGAGGTGAATGAGATGATTTTTAATGTCCCTTCCCACCAAACCATTCCCTGCTGCTGTGACTGACCCAGAGCGGGCAGTGTGACCCCAGGGCAGTGTCCCATCCCTTGTCCCCACCATGCCATGCCTGAGTGCCGTGCTCTCCTCCTGCAGGTGCAGGGGAACGGGCAGCAGAGCGTGGAGAAGGCCCTGAAGCTGTTTGCCCAGCTGATCAACAACAAGGTGTTCCTGCTGACCTTCATCCGCACGCTGGAGCTGCAGCGCAGCTTCTCCATGCGCGACCGCGGCAACGTGGCCTCGCTGATCATGACGGGGCTGCAGGGCAGGCTGGAGTACGCCACTGACGTCCTCAAACAGCTGCTCTCCGACCTCATCGAGAAGAACCTGGAGAACAAGAACCACCCCAAGCTGCTCCTGCGCAGGTGAGGCCCGGGGGTGGGTTCCAGGGGCTGGCAGGGCCACGCTGTGTGTGCTGGTTCTCTGAGCTGCTCACGGCCAGCAGGAGTTCTTGGTCCAGCATAAAAGGAAAGTTTGGTGGGTTTCAATCTCAAGCTGTAGGGTGGTCTGAGGCTTGGAAGAAAGAGTGGACTCTAGGTGTGGGTTGAAGAGGTTTTATTCCAGTGAACTGCATGTGCTGGAGCAAGTTTTGGGCCTTGGTTCTCTCCCTGAATACTCAGGGAGTCCCCTGAGCAGGGGAGAACTTCAGCCCAGTGCGGGGGGAGCAAGGGGGTGGTTCAGAACAGAGGTGCTTAACACAACAATGGGAAAGGTGGGCACTTGAGCACTTGGTCAAATGGGAGAACATCTTCTCTCAGCTCCATCAGGGTGATTGGAAAGGTGCTCCCTCCAGGGTGACACCACAGGGAATTGGAGGGTTTAGGGGGGTTTAAAGGGGTATACTAATACAAACAAATAAACAAAATACATACACAACTTTGAAAAACCTTAATCATGCACCACAACACTAGTGGGGATTTCAGGAGGGATTTTTCCGTGGGAAGGGCTGGGAGGGGCTGCCCAGGGAGGTGGTGCAGGGTCTGGATGGTCTGGTCTGGATGACAAGGTGGGGATTTGTCACCAGAGGACACAAAAGAACCACACTCACCCGTCAGGTTGTGAAACGAGGAAGAAGAAGGAAGTTTATTTTGGGATCTCGACTTATATAGTCTTTGGAATTTGATCAGGGATTGGGGGACGAGGTTAACACTTCTCTGACCTCACTGATCAACCCAGAAGTCCATCAATTTGTCCTTGCCCCTGGAAAGGAATGTATTATTTACCAAACATCAGTCTTTTTTTATTTTACAATGTGTAAGAAAGCTCCAGTAGAAATGTAAAACACCACAAGGCTGAAAAATCAGAACAAGGGATTGATCTCAGATGGGACTCAGTGCTCTCAGAGGTCTTTTCCAAGCTGATTCACAGCAGGGCTCTGTGAGCTGAAGGCTCTGCAGGTGCTGGTGTTGGGAGGGAATTGCTGCTTTCCATGGAGGATTCCCATCCATCTCCTCTCCTCTCTCCAGGACAGGGGGTTTAACCCCACTCTGGGAGTCCCCAGATGGCTGGACAAGGTCTCAAACCAGATCCTCTGGCTCTGCCTGGCTGAGAGCAGCATTTGTGTGTCACAGCTGGGCAGGATGGATTGAGCAACTCACCCAAGGCAGAGAAAATAGGGAAAAAAAGTGCATTAATGTGGGGCAGATCAGCAGGCACAAGGAAAAGGCTCCCCCTGTTCCCCACATCCTTGGGGGTCCTGCAGAGCCTTGGCCAGTGCTGCCCCTCGGCCGTGCTGGGGCTCTGCTGGCATCACACTGGAGAGAGGGGAGGATTTCACAGCTCCAGGAAAATTTCAGGGGTCCCTGCAGCCACAATGAATATACTTGACAGGAAATTGCTTTAAATCTGGCTGTGTTTGCGGAGGCAATAACTCATCTCGGCAAAGGAAGCCGCCTTAATTTCCCCCGTGGTTTGACGAGTCGCTGGGAAGGCATCTCGTGCCTCAGCCATCAATAATGACTTTTCCTGGAGCTCCAAAAAACCCAGGGATGGTGATGAGGGCTGTGCCCCCTCCTCCCTGCACAGCCAGCAAGGAGCCAGGGCCATGGGCTGTGTGTCCTGCATCAGGATTTACCCATTGCACAGGGAACCTGGAGCTTCCCAGGGATCATATTTGTAAGCTTTTCTTGTCCCATTTTTCCCAAAATCTACCACCAATCTGGGCAATTTGGGCCAGTGTTTCACCACCCTTACAAAAATCCCTGCTTTGTATCTAGATCTATATCTAAATCGACTCCCTTTTCATTTAAAAGCTTTATTCTTTGCCTTGATACTCCAGGTCCTGTTAAACCTTGGGCTGGAGACCAGTCCCAACCTTATGCCCAGCTGTTCCAGCCCAGCCTGGAACTCCTTGCTCTGACTTAATAAGGAGTGATCAGCCATGAAGTGAAACACTATTTTTAAAAAATGTTTTGAGCTCTCTGGTGGCAGCAGTTGATAACTGACACTCAGTTCTTTCCCTCTTTCTTCCTCGTTTTCCCCTCTCTCTTTCTTCCACGGCTGCCCCTCGCGGGAGACAGCAAGAAAGTTGACATTAAATCAAACAGCTGCTCTGGTTGCTGGCAACAGCAGTTTGGAGACCTACATAGAGCAGGGAGAATTAATAAAACACATATTTATTTTTTTTTTAGGTTCTCTCAGCTCAGTTTTTTTGTTTAGGTTTGTTTTCTTGCCGGTGCCTCAGGAAGCCAAGGCTGCTCCTTTGGAAAATCATCTCTGGGTTGTGCTGTGCCCTCCTTCTGTGGTCAGCATGAGAAGGGTTTGCTCTGAGTCCAGGGGTTCTCTTCTGCCCTGGTAATCTCCAGGAGCTTATTGTTTAGTTTTGGAGCAGATCTTTAACAGCATCCAGAGGCCAGTGATGGCACAGAGCATTGCTGGCAGGGGCAGCTCGAAACCTGGCAGCAGATTTCGGGGCTCAGCCGATTTTGGGGCTCAGCTCAGATTTTGGAGCCCTCCCTGTGTAGAAGAAAGGCCAGGCTCAGGGCTGTGAGGCAGCTAATTGGGAGACTTGCTGATTCTTCATTTAATATTCTATTAACGAAGTAGTTTATTAAATTAATATTCCCCTTGAAGTCCTGAATGTATTATTTTCTGAGTTTTTCACCCCTTCTGTGGCTTGTGCCATTGCCTCTCCATTTTCTAGGGCTGTTTTGGAAGGGTGCTGGTTCTTCTCCTCTTTAATTGGGTGCCTGAAATATTTCAAACAGGAGGAGGATGTGTGTGTCAATTTGTAGGATGAATTTTTAGGCAGTTAATCAATTCAGGCTTAAATTCTTCAGGGATCTGCAGACATTTTCACGAATTCCTGGCAGATGTTGCCATCCTAGGAGATGATGGATGATGTGACCCCAGGTCTGTTGGCCGACTGGTGTCACTTTTTGTTTGCTGAAATCTCTGGCTCCTGTTTGTTCTTGATCTGCTGGGCTTTGGAGCCAAGCCCTGTGCTTCTCTGGTGTGTGCCTGTAATTCCAAGCACTCGGAATGCTGTGGGGATTCACAGCAAGAAATTTAAAGGGAAAAATGGGGAAAGTGGGTCTGGAGTGAGATGTGACCATCTCCAGGTCAGGGAGGAGGTGACCTGGGCAGAGGGATCAGTCCCCAGAGAAAAAGATGCAGGGAACTGCATTCTTTCCTCTTTGCTTGATGGAATTTGGACCAGATCCTGGTGTGGATGAGGAGAAGGATGGTGGTGCTGAGGGACATGGTCACAGGTGACACGAGGGACATGGTCACAGGTGACACGGGGGACACGGTCACGGGTAGCCAGGGACACAGTCACAGGTGGCCAGGAGCAGGGTCACACCTGGCCAGGTGACACGGTCACAGGCTGCAGAACATCAGCTCTTCCCTGCTCGGGGCTGGGGCTCCAACATGAGACACCCCGCGGCCACCAGAGCCATCCCATCCCATCCCAGGAAAAGGGGCTGTGGAGCTTTAAGGAAAACCTCGGGGTCCTGCAGAGGCAGCGTTAAAAACTATCATTAGGAGCCATTGTATTTAAATTAGAGATAATCTCGGGCACAATGCGGGGAGAGGACACGGGGTGGGACCGGGGAGAAAGCTGCAATTTCGCTGCCATTGTCACTCGGCTGTCCCTGATTGCCAGGAACCGCAGTAAATCCCGGTGATTTACGGAGCCAGGCTGTAATTTGCACCACGTGCGAGGAGCTGAGTGTCACCAGGCTCGTTGTCACCGGCCCCGGCGGGGCTGGGACGGGCGGCAGCTGGGCAGGGACAGCGCCGGCCCCATCCCGCTGCCCCGGGGGTGCAGGTGCGGCTTTGGGGGGCTCCGTGTGTGATGTTTGTGCCCTCCTGTCTCCCCCAGGACCGAGTCTGTGGCCGAGAAGATGCTGACCAACTGGTTTGCCTTCCTGCTCCACAGGTTCCTCAAGGTAAGGAGAGGTGCAGCGGGGTCTGTCTCTGCTGTCTCAGACTGCAGCCACCCACGGGGTGAGTCTGGGGGAGAAAATCTTCCATCGGGCTCACAAATATGGAGCAGCAAGGAAGGAGAGATGGAAATTTGCTCCATCCTCAGAGCCTTCCCCAAGCCTCAGGTCTCCCGGAGTAATTCCCATTTAAAGGAGGCTCTGTTACACCTCTTTGGTACTTGAGGGAAATTCTCACGTCTCCACGCCTGCGGCTTCCATAGTTTTTAACTTAATTTGTGGCTTTGGAAGGCCCACTGAATTTGCTCCAGGGGAGTGAACAGGTGAGATGGAGATCTTGAATTCCGGTTTTTTTTTTCAGCCATGTAGACTCAGGAGGGATTTGCCCTGCCAAAGACAACACAGCCAGTGGAGCTCAGGGGTTTGGCTGTGCTCTCCAGGAGCTGCTGGGGGCCAGCCCTGGGCTGAGGATGGGGTCAGTGGGGCTGAGCCTGTGCTGGGAGGAATCCTGTGCCAAAGGGGGCTGGAGGAGAGGCTCCTTCGCCCTGGCTGAGCTCTGGTGTGCTCCTCTCATGCAGGAATGTGCCGGGGAGCCCCTGTTCATGCTCTACTGTGCCATCAAGCAGCAGATGGAGAAGGGCCCCATCGATGCCATCACGGGGGAGGCCAGGTACTCCCTGAGTGAGGACAAACTCATCCGGCAGCAGATCGAGTACAAGACCCTGGTGAGTGGCAGATCCTGACCCTGACCCTGCTGGCCCTCAGCCGTGCTGCCCCTCGGAGCAGGGATCAGGAGGTGTGAGCACTGCTGGTCAATGAGGACCCGTGCCCCAGCCAGGTGTGTCCCCACTTTGCAGGTTTGGGAAGGAAAGTTTTATCTCCCTGTGCTCTGGGCACTGCCCTCCTCCTGCAGCCCACAAAATAAACATCCAGGGCTTGTTTTTCAGCAATAACTGAGAATATATAATATATAAATATTATATATTTATAAGTGTGTATATATGTATATAAATATATATACACATATATATGTGTATATATATGTATGTATGCATATGTACACATATATGTATACATATATATTATATATATATTTATAAATATGACAGATGAACTAGCAGTGATGCATTTAGGGCTGCAGTCGGTTTATTTATGGGAAGAAGAGGTTGTGGCACGTGGTTACACTTCCCCTTTACAACATGGTGTGGTTCTTGCCTTGCAGATCCTGAACTGTGTGAACCCAGACAACGAGAACAGCCCAGAGATCCCCGTGAAGGTGCTGAACTGTGACACCATCACCCAGGTCAAGGAGAAGATCCTGGATGCTGTGTACAAAAACGTGCCCTATTCCCAAAGGCCGAGAGCTGTTGACATGGACTTGGGTAAGAGCTGCCCTGCCTGGTGTGGGGGGGGTGATCAGAGGGATGGATTTGGGTAGGACCTGCCCAGCCTGGTGGGAAGGGGATGATCAGAGGAGCTGGATTTGGGTAGGAGCTGCCCTGCCTGGTGTGGGGGGATGATCAGAGGGGCTGGGGATGGATTTGGGTAGGAGCTGTCCTGCCTGGTATGGGGGGATGATCAGAGGGGTTAGGAGGTTCCTGGGGGGGTTTGGCCCCCTCTGAACGTGGCTCTCCCCGTCCCCAGAGTGGCGGCAGGGCCGCATCGCCCGCGTGGTGCTGCAGGATGAAGACATCACCACCAAGATCGAGGGCGACTGGAAGCGCCTCAACACCCTGGTGCACTATCAGGTGAGGGAGCAGCCCCACTGACAGCCCCCAGGAAGCTGCCAGAGGGAAAAAACCAGCAGGAACCTCATTCCCGAGTGCCTGGCCTGCCCAGACAGACAGGGAGATCACGTCTGTGTGATAAACCAGAAGGGTTCCATGTGCTTTAGCATTAGGGGGGAAAGCAATCTTGACACGGAGCTCAGAGGAAGCAGCAGAGTTGAAAATTGGCTAAATGAAAGCTGCCAGCCGTGGGAGAGAGGCAGAGGGAGCAGAGCAGGGGCTGAGCTGATGCTGCTGGGCACAAGGAGCCTGGGGAGGGGCAGCATGGGGGGATCAGGGCTTTGTCTGGGGGTCTGGGACAGCCTGGAGTGTAGCAGGGGAGGCATAAAATCATAAAAAGGTGGAGCCAGGCAGTGAAGATGGTCAGGGTGAGGAGGCCTATGAAATTCTTGCCATCTTTAGCTGCTGGATAGGGTAGAGTCTGTTGGAAAGGGCTCGTTATGGTGTGAAAGGTGGGAAAAGAGGGGGCTGAGGAAGGTTTGGATAGAGGGAATCAAAGCAAGAGATGGGAAGAGAAGTGAGGAGGGGGCTGAGGAAGGTTTGGTTGCAGGGAATCAAAGGCTTTCCCTCCCAGTCTGTCTGCAGCACAGGATAAGTGCATTAATTGGGACCCGTAACCTACTCCTGTCCATCACCACCTCCCCAGAAGTGTTCAGTATTTAATCTGGCATCTCTCCCTGTTTATCCAGCATCTCCAGTCCATCAGCCTGACTCACGCAGGGGGACTTGAATGGGAGCCAGTATTGACAGGAGCCCTGCAATCAGGGAGCCAGGCAGGAGAGTGCCATCAATATGCACCGTGCATGTTAAAAAGCACCTCCAGGGTCAACTCTCCCGAGCAGCCCCCAGGATTTAAACACAGATTACCGTGAAATGTCAGAGGAGTTGTGCAGATTAATTCCATTGTTCCTAAAAAATCTGTTTTACCTGACAGTTGCAAGGGATTAGCCAACACGCAGGGAAAGCAGTGAGACTTTATTATGCCTTGATCTTTAAAAGTCATGGTGAGGAAGTCACAAGTGAAAGCTGTGCTTGTCTGATGTGTGCTGGATGCTGGGGGAGGGAGCACTTTCATTCCAGTGCCTGTGGGAGAACCTGAGCCAAGAGCCTCCCCTTCAAATAAACAAACTCCTCGCAGCACTCGAGACGCTGCAGCTCTCGCTGCCGTTTGAGTGTCAGGTTTGCTCTGGAAGAAAGGAGAAGTTGGCAGCCAAACATCCACCCAGGTAGTGACAGAGCCTGCCTGCTCTGGCCTGAGCTCTGCTCAGCCCCACGGAGCTGTCTCAGTCATTAAAGAGAAGCCAAATCCTTTTCACTTGTCAAGGCAAGGCTTTTGCCAAAAAACATCATCAATATATGTATTTTTATAATGATTTTTTTATTATTATTCTTATCAGTTTGGGTTTTTTTGAGTGAAAGTTTTTATTAGGTGTCAAAAAATACAGATGTTCCAGGAGTACACAGTGAAACAAATACCTGGGTAAAGGTCCAGCTTTAACAGGGTATAAAATCACTGGAGTTCCAAGTGCTGCTGTCTCACTGTTCAACAGGAGTGTGACACATGAACCAGGTGTGGTTCAAGCCATTAAAATAAACGTGGGTTTCCGGAGGAGTAGTTAAGGTGTTTTCTAGGAGAGAAATGAAAGCTGCTTTGCAGAGCTCTGCCCATCTTTTATTCAGAGCTGTTTTGTCTTTACTCTGCTCTGAAGGCAGGGAGATCCCTGGTGGTGCTGGGAGATGCTCAGGTCCCCATCCCGCAGCTCCAGGTGTGTCCCTTGGGCAGGTGCTGGCACCTGGGGGGCTGCAGCAGGGGGAAGAACCCCCCTGCTCCTCAATTCCCTGCTCTTGATTTCCAGAATTCATTCCCCACAGCCACATTCCTGCAGCTCCGGGGCTCCAAACCACCCTCCTCCTCCTCACCGTGCCCTGAGGTTGGTTTTTTAATTCCAGGGATTTCCCAGCTCCACACCTGGATGCTGGATTTTGACATCAGCAAAAAAAAATGCTTTTGTTTTCTACATTAGAATCACAAAAACACAATAACTGATCAAATGCATTTTTTCGTGGGAAGCCTTCACATACAAAAACCAAATTGAAATTAAAGAGCAATATTCACCTTTCAAATAGTTTTGAACCACTTCATGAAATTATAGAGAGAGCTGTGCACCTCCCGCTTATTTCTTCATTTATAAAAATAGATGTGTAGCTTAAATAAGTGTAATTCTTTGTTAAATTCTCTGGAGCTGTTATACATGGCAAGGAATTGCATTACATTTGTGTCGGATCCTTTTGGTTTCACGGCTATTAAACTCCACGGGAGGGTCTTGCCCCGTGTGGTTTCACTCAGGAAAAATGAAACACTGAATTTAATATCGAATGATTTAGAGTGGCTCACGCAGGGTTAACTCAGAGGCAGCAGAGCATGAGTACCTGTCAGCCCCTGCGAGCCTGGAGAAGCCAGGAGACCAGGAAACTGCTTTAAAGGAAAAATTAGAAGGAGAAAGGGAAGGTTTGGGTGGAAAATGAGGCTTAGGAGGTGAGGGCGGTGGAGCTGGAATCGTCATCACACCCTCGCTGCCACACGCAGACAAAGCTCCGTGGCCTGGCCTCCTTCTTCCCCCTCCCAGGTTTTATTTTCCCCTGCCTTTGAGGTGTTTTGTGTTTCCAGCTTGCAGAATAATCAGAATATTTATAAAGCTGTAAAGCAGGCGGGCAGCTCGGGGCGCGTCCCGCGGGTGCAGTGGGAGCGTGGCAGCGCCAGCGCCTACCCCACCTGGGGCTGCTCTGCAGCTGCTGGGGCCGAGCTGACAGCAGCCATTCCACCCGAAATTTACAGGGTGAGAGGCCTCTTTTGGGGGGGATTTTTAGTGCCTCTGTCCCAGTTAAGCACAGCCCTGGTGGAAGTGGATCCGGCCAGGAGCACCCTGGGCTCGGGTTTCTCCCTGGAGAAATGGAGCTGAAGTGGCAGCTAAGAACACCCCAAGAAAATAATATCAGTGCTGATCACTTCTTCCACTGACTTAATAAATTGGATGAAGTGAGGCAGGAGCAGCAGAGGAAATAATGGAGGTGTTGGGAGTGTTTTGCTTAGAAAAATCTTGCTTTCTGTACCACAAAACACAAGTAGCTATTATATCCACTATCACCAGCAATAATAATGACTTGGGTTTCTGTGAAACCTTTCATCTGGATGGAGCCCAAAGCCTTGGAGGCAGCGTAGATCATTGTGTGCAGCTCACCTTGGTGCTGCAGATGGTGTACAAACCCCTGGAGCTGCTGGGGGAGCAAAAAACATCCATTTATAGGGTCAGTGCTGAGTCCATCACCAGACTCCTGGCAGATAATGCAGGATTCAGCCCCAGAAAGCAATTCCTGCAGCAGGAAGAGGGTTTTTTCTTTGTGTGCTGAGCCTGTAAAAAGTATCTGCTGGGCCCTGGGAAGATGTGGTGACTCCGTGCTCCCTCGCTGTGCTGCACCACAGGTCACAAGTTCAAAATTAAAAGCCACTCAGGCCCATTCCCTGGAAACCTGCAGATCCTTAATTAAGGGGAATAAGTTAGAAAACTTCCAGTGACTAGCAGATTTATAGGGAGGATAAAATTAAACATGGCCACTAAAATCTGCTGTAACAAAACCTTGTTAGTGCTAATGTTCATTTATAGTTTGACTTCCCAGTGTTTAATTCCTTCTCTGGAGCAGTAAAGGGATAACAATTAAATACCCTGAAAGATGGCTTTATGACTTGCTCTGCTGTAAATCAAACTTTTAAAGTTCGTAAAAATTGCTAAAATAAAAAATGGTTTAATAGGAATGTTTTATGGCCCGTAACGTTATTACAGCCCTTTTATTCCCTCTGCATTGTTACTTTAATTGGATCACAACAATTCTGGAGATTCTCATTTTTATTGGGTTAGGCATAATCTTAAATCAGAACGACCAAAAGCATCTTCACCACGTCTTTTGATTTATCCCTCATTTCCTTCAGGCTTTGCTGCAGCCTGACCCAGCACAGGGCTCAGCCAGGCTGGGAGTGTGCCCTGGATTCCTCTTCCCAGGATCTGCTGGATCACAGGGATCAGAGTGGACAGGGAATCCCCCTGACTGTCATTGTAGGACACAAAAGAAAAATGAGAGACTCCATATATTTCAGAAGGCAAAGAGCACAGAAAAAAAGGCCTTATTGTCTAATTTTTACTACTTTTTATAAGGTGTTCCCATACAGACTTTGCATGATTGGTGAATAGGAATGACACTGTAGCCCTGGTTTCGTGCCTGAGGTGTTTTGTTTTCTGAAATTATTTTCCCAGGGAATTTTCTGTAAACAGGAGAAAAGTTTTTGTAAACTGTACCCATGTTTTCATTCCTTTCCCTAGAAGGGGCTTCTTCTGGATGTCCCTCTGCTCTGACCAATGTGAGTGAAGAGGTTTGTCCTTGTGTCACCAATCAAATTGGTCTGTGTAAAGTAGTATAAATAGGAGACACATCCCAAAAATAAAGGAGTCATTTTCAGCCTTGTGAATCTCGGAGTCTGTGTCACTGTGGTGTAAAACAGGGTCATGACACCTCTCTGATCCCACTGGTTAAACCAGAGAAACAGCAAACACCACCTGGACAAAGATTGTTTTGAGAAAGGAGAGTTGTTTGCCAAGATTGTTTTGAGAAGAAGCTTTCTGGAGAAATTTTTCCTTGGGAAAAAGTCAGCAGCTGCCAGCAGGATAAAAACCTCTCAGACCCAGAAATACCAGGCCCAAACCCTGAGCTCCTCATGCTTTTCCTCCCCAGGTGTCAGACCGTTCTGTGGTGGCTCTGGTTCCCAAGCAAACCTCCTCCTACAACATCCCTGCCTCTGCCAGCATCTCCAGGACATCCATCAGCAGATATGGTAAGAAATGGGATGGGGAAGGGATGGCTCAAGGACAGGCACTGGGATTTAAGTGGGGAAAAAGCAGCAGCTTCCCCCAAAGAACCACCCCAAAACCAATGCAAATCCAAACAGAAAAACTTTCTTGGCTGCTGGTTTGGGTTGCAAAGGCTTTTCCAGCTGTGAGAGCAGCAAAAGGACCAGGAAAGGAGAGAGGAGGAGAAAGGAAATGCCAAGCACAGGAGCAGCCTTTGGGAATGTGGGGATTAGGAAAGTTCCAAGGGCTCAGAGGGGATGGGTGATGCAGGAGAGGATCTTAGAGCCCCTCGGCCCTGAGCAGGGCTGCAGCACAGATAAACCTGATTCCTCTCCCTGCTCCCTCCCCAAGTGCAGGATCCTGAGCTCGGAGCTAATGGGTCACAAATGGGGAAGGGCAATCATAGTGTAAAGTGCAGGGATGTGCACACCTGGGAATTCCTCATTTGCATAATAGAAGGGCTCAGCACATTCCAGAGGGTCCCTGAAGATGCTGCAGCCTGAGAAAATGAGCCTGCGAGGTGCCAGGTGCACTCTTGGAACACTAAATCCACAATAATTGTAATAATAGACTTCCATAAAAGGCAGCAGTGGCAAAATCTCCCGAGTGCTGATCTTTCATTATCGTTCATTTCACAGAGTGTTTTACCAGCAAAAAGGTCTCCTGACAAACCCATCTCCTCCTCTTGTTTGTAGCTCCCAAAATAATGTTGGTTTTTAGCTCGGGCAAGTGTTCTGAGGAGCCAAAGCCAGGGGAGTCTTGAGGTAGAAACCAGGAGAAAAGGGAGTTTTCCCTTCAAGGTGTGGGGCCACAAAAGTCCAACACATCCCACAGCCCAGGTGATGGAAAAACTACGGCTGGGTCTCACAACCTGAGCCCTCAGTGCTCATTGATCTCTGTCAGCTGGAAAAGCTTTTGCAAAGCACCAGTGTGAGCGATCGTTGCTCATGTTAAGATTAATATTTCTAATTGTGCCGGCAGAATTTAAATTAGATACTTATTTACTTCCCCTGTTATATATCAGTACAGAGATCTGTATAAAAATAGAATTACTGCATGCTTCCTGAGCTGTCCCCCTGTCTGTCTCCTTAATTATATCAGTTGGAGCACTCATTTATCTAAGCCTTAATCAGGGATGAAAATCCAGCTACTTTGGTAATGACTTGAGTATTTCTCTCAGCTGATTTACGATCGATCCCCACACTCCTGACGAGGAGGGTGAGCAGTGAATTGAAGGCTGAACTTGAGAAAATGCACGAAATTCCCAGAGAACAAAGAAATGTAGCAGCAGGAAAAATCCAGCAAGGCACACTTGGGCTCCTCAGCCTCGTGTCTCATCCTGGAGGATCCAGGGAGGGACATTCTTTGGGGAGTGAAATATATAAATAAATGTGCTACATGCCCCCATGGTTTCTGAGCAATTAAGGGGAAGTTGTCTGGTGCCCTTTGAGCTCCCTGCTCCCTGCAGGGACAGCAGGAGGCTGGACCTGCTCAGCCCAGGGATGGCACAGGGTGCAGGACTGGCCTCAGGCTCTGCTGCTGATGCTCAGCTTGAGTCCTTGCTGCTCTCCTGAAGCCTCGAGGACAAGCTCAGCAGTTTCTCCTGCCCTTTGTGCTGGCTGTGCTGGGCAGCTCCTCATTATTTACAAAACCCTGAAATCAGGGCTCTGCTTCTGCAGAAATCAGTGCCTGGGGTTAATGTGTGTGAGCTGTGGCTCGGGGAGGAATTTTGTGTGCATCTCTATGAGGAGTTCACATCAGGAAAAGAAGTGAATGGGGCAGGAAAGGCCATATATGGGAGAAAAAAAAAAGCTCAGTTCTGAGGTTTTCTGTTGAATGGAGAGCAGCAGAGATTTTTGGCAAACACCAAATGTTGACGGTGCAGAAGGAGAACGCGTGCGAAACCAAAACACGGCAGTTTTACATTTCACCTTCCCACCAAAAATAAAATAAAATAAAATTTAAAAAATTGGGCATTACCAGACGTGGTGAGGGCACTGAGGGAGGTGCAGAAAGGGGTTTGCTGTGAGCCTGAGCCGCCTCTCTCCCCCGGCTCAGACTCCACGTTCCGCTACACTGGGAGCCCCGACAGCCTGCGCTCGCGCGCGCCCATGATCACCCCCGACCTGGAGAGCGGCGTCAAGGTCTGGCACCTGGTCAAGAACCACGACCACGGCGACCAAAAAGAAGGAGACAGGGGCAGCAAGATGGTGTCTGAGATCTACCTGACCAGGCTCCTGGCTACAAAGGTAACTGAGATGAATTCACTCGAGGGATGCACGGTGAGGCTCATCCTGAGCTGGTGATGCTCAGCTCGCAGGGTGGACATCCCTGCTGGGTTTTCCTGGGATTGGGAGAGTCCTGGAGCAGCAACAGAAGCGCAGTTCAGATTTCCTCATGCTCAAGGTAATTGCTGCAATTCTCCATTTTGTGTTAAAACACAGGTTGGTGAATGCAGCAGTGCCTGGAAATATTTACCCATTTGCTTGACCAGACACGGTTTTCCTGCCTTTCCCCACGTGCTCATTAGTGTGGATAACACAGCTGTGCTTTGGAAAGCAGAAAAAAAAAAAACCAAAATGGTTTCAGGTTAAAAATAAAGAGTAAATGAGTGAGTAGCTGCAGGCTGGAAATTTCCCCCAGGACCCTCCAGCAGCATTCGAAAATACCCCAATCTTGGTTATTTCCATGGGGTCTGTGGTGACATTTTTTGGGGCTGGTAACATCTGGTGTCCCTTCCTGCCGCTGCTGCTTGGCCAGGGAGTCTCCCTCCCCTCACACCCTGGATTGCTGCTCCTGTCACCAAAACTGGAGGAAAACCAGAAACTTTCCAACAGCATCTTTTCAATGTTAGAGAATTAGGTATTACTTTATTCTGTGTGCAATAGGGGTGCAATAGAAATTATTTCATCCACACATGCCTGAGTTGTGCAGTGAAAATCACACATGGGTTTTTACCCCATTTTTCATGTATTTGTACACAAAACCTCAGAAGAAATTCACATTCACTGCTTCTAAATCACACAATTCTTAATATTCGGTCTCCTATTGGTTATTGATCCTTTCGATGTTAATTTGGTCCTCATACTTTGGTTTTCTTATTGATCAGACCAAGTGTCTTTGATCACACCAGGGGGTGATGTTTGTTAATGTCCATTTATCCCCTCTGTATCTTCTGCCTCTGGGAATCTCCCTTTCATTGACTGAAGCCCACAAGGCCTCACCCAGAAATTCTCAAACCCTTGGAGGGGCCTTTTCAAGAGAAAATTCCAATGCCCCTGTCGCCAGACAGACATGAAAAGAACCACACTCACACCGTCAGGGTGTCAGAGCAGAATCTGGGAAGTTTATTTGAGATTTTGACTTATATAGGTTTTGGAGTTCGATCAGGGATTGGGGGACGAGGTTCACACCTCTTTGACCTCACTGGTCAAACCAGAAGTCCATCCATTTGTCCTTCCCCCAGGAAGGGATGCACACTTTTCAAAACATCACTTTTTGTTTATGTTACAATGCGTGAGAAAACTCCAGTACAGAAAATGTAAACATCAGAAAAACAATCAGGGTGACATTCCCCCCACCCCGAGCAGAGGCGAGCAAACCCCCGAATAAAATGACATTAAAAAAATAAATGATAGGAGTTGTATAATTTGCCATTCTGCCCTCAGGGCACGCTGCAGAAGTTCGTGGATGACCTGTTTGAGACGCTGTTCAGCACGGTGCACCGCGGCAGCGCCCTGCCCCTGGCCATCAAGTACATGTTTGATTTCCTGGACGAGCAGGCCGACAAGCACGGCATCCACGACACCGACGTCAGGCACACCTGGAAGAGCAACTGGTAACGGGGCTGTCCTGGCTTGGGAAAGACCTGGGGTCTGCCAGGGGAAAACCTGGAGCTTCCCTTGGAATGGAGAATGTAAACCCCCTCCCTCCAAATTATCGTAATTTTGAGATTAAGGGTTTTTTCAGGCAAAGATATGGGAATAGGAATAATAGTTCTTTGCTAAGAATATTAAAAATACAAAAGTTGTAGTACAAAAAAAAAAACAAACCAAGCAAACAAAAAAATGCTGGAAACACTGACAGAGTCGGAATACAGCCTGACACCGTGTTGGTCAGGGTGTTGGGAGCAGTCAAAATAAATCCTCCTGGAGTGATAGATGTGGCTCTGTTGGAGCAGAGATGATCCTGTAGAAGGCTCCAGTGGTGGTGAGATGGGAGGGGAGAGCTCAGCCAGGGCCTGCGCCTTTCCCATCACTTTGGGAAGCACCTGGAGCATTTGAGCATCAGCAGCAGGTGGCACAGGGAGAAGGAGCCAGCTCTGCATGCCTCAGGCAAGGGCTGCAGCCAGGTCCAGCCTCTCCAAACAGTGGGAGCTCTCACATCTCTGCCTCTGCTGCTATTTTGGGATTAAAACCTCTGTGGGTTGGAAATTTACCTCTGCAAGAAAAGAAAAAGCAAAAAAAAAAGCACAACAAATGGTTGTTCCCTTAAGACCTTGTATTTTCCCCTGAGTCCCTCGTGGTTTAAAAGGCCTCTAATCATCATGGCTGCAAAAGCTGGTCCCCTGCTAAGGCAGTGGGAAGCTCAAAACAATTCATTTAAATCTTTAGAAGAAGGAGTTATTGGGATAAAACCTGTAGAATCACAAGAAATTATGAGAAAAAAGAAAGCAATGACCACCAGAGTTTGGTCTGCTGAGCCATCGGGCCCCACCAGGCCTGGACCTTCCTTCTCCCCATCTCAGCTGAGCTGCAGCATTTCCAGAAAGGGAATTTTGGTGGGGAGAAGGTTGCCCCTGGAGCAGGTCAAAGCAAACGGACATTTGGAAGAGGGAGCTGGGGTGGCTGGGGCTGAGCTGCTCTCCCACGGCACTGCAAGAGTTAAGGCTGCAGCCTTCATTGAGCTGGAGAGACAGAGAGAGCTGAGACTTGAAAGGTAATAGGAAGCAGCAGCTGCTTTTTTGATCCTGCTATACAGCCGAAGAAAAAAAGGAATAATAATTCCCCTTTGATTGCAAAGGCCCCGGGATTTGGGGACAAAGGCTGTGATTCCTGCTGCCGGCTGGCGGGTGTGGCTGATTGGCACCGGGGCTGCCCCGGCTCACCCCGCACACAGCCCTGCTCCCATCACCTCCTCCTCGTGGGCTCCTCCTGCAGATGCTCCCCCAGTGCCCCCAGACTGCCCAGCTCTGCCCTGCCCTGCCCCTCATCTCCTCCACTGCTCCGAGTGGGATCCCAGCCCAGAGCGGCTCCCAGGATCCATCACCGCCCACCTGGGCAGCACTGGCCCTACTGGTGATGATGGCCTTGGCCCAGCTCCTGTTTAAATTCTTCTCTGGTTCTTCCCCCCATTCGTGTTCTGCCTGGGAGCACCATCCACAGCTGTAGTGGTTTGAAAGCAAAACAAGTGAGAGGCTCCAAGTCAGAAATATAATTTAACAAGAAGAAAAGAAAAAAAGTAAAATAAAACAAAATAAATGCAATAATACAAAAGACCACTGGCAGAGTCAGAATACAACCTGAGCAGGGTGATGGAAGCAGTCCAGATGAGGGGGTCTTCCTGAACCAGTGATCTCGTAGAAAAGTCTGGTAGCTCTGATCCTCTGGGAATCCAGTGGGGAAGGGCCCCTGTGCTGTCCCAAATCCCAGATTATATCCAGGTGAGAATGCTTAGCTCCTCCCCCTGGGCGGAGCATCTCCCAGTGGGATGATGAGTCACACAGGGGTCCTTGGTGGCCCATTAGAGAGAGAGAGCTCCTGGAGGGAGTTACCTGTGAGTCATGCAGCAGCATTGATGGGCCAGTAACAGAAGACACCCCAGAGGGAGGGGGCCTGGGAAAACACCTCTCCAACAATTGGATTCATGAAGATGGTGATAGAACACTTTGTGCACACCCTATACTACAACCCAGGACAACAGCAAATGCCCTTTCCTTGCCTTTGTCTTCTCATTCCATTTTGTCTCTCTCTTTCCCGCCCAGCCTTCCCCTGCGCTTCTGGGTGAACGTGATCAAGAACCCGCAGTTCGTGTTCGACATCCACAAGGGCAGCATCACGGACGCCTGCCTCTCCGTGGTGGCCCAGACCTTCATGGATTCCTGCTCCACCTCCGAGCACCGCCTGGGCAAGGACTCCCCCTCCAACAAGCTGCTGTACGCCAAGGACATCCCCAGCTACAAGAGCTGGGTGGAGAGGTGAGGGCGGCACGTGGGAGTGTTGTCACCAGAGGACACGAAAGAGCCACACCCACACTGTCTAGTTGTGTGAGCAGAAAGAAGGAAGTGTATTTTTGGGATTAGGGTTTAAATGGTGTTTGGAACTTGATCAGTAATTGGGCCATGAGGTTGACATTTCTTTGACCCCACTGGTCAGGTTAGAAGTCCATCAATTTGTCCTTCTCCCAGGAAAGAATGCATAGTTTTTCAAAACATCACTCTTTATGTTACCATGTGTAAGAACTCAAATACAGAAATGCAAAACATCAGAAAGCTGAACAACTCAAGGTGACAGGAATGTGGGTGAAGGGGGCTCTGGTGCTGTCTGAAACCCCCTGGAGCCCAGGACAGAACATCCTGAGTGGAAGGGAAGCACAGGGACCATCAGTGAGAGATGCTTGCAGGGTGGTTCTCAGCCCTGCCAAGCATCACTGCTCCTGTTTTCAGCTCATTACAGCCCAGAATCCTGTTCTGCTGGATGTAAACACAGAGCAAAAAGATGTTCTTATCCCTGCAGAGCTTAGCTTAAATCCCAGGGTGTAGCCCTGGTTCCACGCCTGAAGCGTTTTGGTTTTCTGAAATTCTTCTCCAAGGGAATTTTCTGTAAACAGGAGAAATGTTTTTGTAACTGTACCTATGTTATTCATTCCTTTTCCCTAGGAGAGACTTCTTCTTGATGTCCCTCTGGTCTGACCAATGTGATTGAAGAACTTTGCCTTTGTTTCACCAATCAAATTGGCCTGTATAAAATAGTATAAAAGGAAAACACATCCCAAAAATAAATAGTCATTTTCAGCCTTCTGAATCTTGAGGTCTATGTCACTGTAGTGTAAAACAGCATCACCAGGGGGGAACAGGGACATTTGGAACATTCCTGTTTCCCATTTTTCCCCTGACCTCATTGCTGCAGGTATTACGCGGACATCGCCAAGCTCCCGGCCATCAGTGACCAGGACATGAACGCCTACCTCGCCGAGCAGTCCCGCCTGCACGCCGTGGAGTTCAACATGCTGAGTGCCCTCAACGAGATCTACTCCTACGTCAGCAAGTACAGCGAGGAGGTGGGTGTGGGCAGCAGTGTCCCCTGGGCAGCGGTGTCTCCTGGAGTGGCGATATCTCCTGGGCCATGGTGTCCTCTGGGCAATGGTGTCCTCCGGGCAATGGTGTTCCCTGGGCCATGGTGGTGTCCCCTGGAGTGATGGTGTCCCCTGGGCCATGGTGGCATCCTCTGGGCAATGGTGTTCCCTGGGCCATGGTGGTGCCCCCTGGGTCATGGTGTCCCCTGGGCCATGGTGTCCTCTGGGCCATGGTGGTGTCCCCTGGGCCATGGTGTCCCCTGGGCCATGGTGTCCTCTGGGCCATGGTGTCCTCTGGGCCATCGTGGTGTCCCCTGGTGTGATGGTGTCCCCTGGGCAATGATGTTCTCTGGAGTGATGGCATACCCTGGGCAATGGTGTCCCCTGGGCCATGGTGTTTCCTGAGGCCATGGTATTCCCTGGAGTGATGGTGTCCCCTGGGCCATGGTTGTGTTCCCTGGGCCATGGTGGTGTCCCCTGGGCCATGGTGGTGTCCCCTGGGCCATGGTGGTGTCCCCTGGGGCGATAGGGCCCCATGGCAGGTGTGGGGGGGAGCAGATGCAGTGCTGGGCTGTGTAGGGATCCCTCTGCTGCCTCCCAGAGCTCCCTGCCCTCCCTTCCCTGGGTGCAGCCCGGCCGTAGCTGGCGCCGCTCCTGCCCCGCTGTTCCCTTCATGCACAGAAGGGTTTGTGTTTGGCCCAGACTCTGGTTTGGCACTTGTAGCATCCTCCCCAGGAGGACTGAAAGCTAAAATATTGTTTGGGAGCACCTGGATACCTCAGCTCTGGCATGCACCCAGTGAAATGGAAAATATTCCTGACCCATCAAAGCTCCCCAGAAACTTCAGCGTCCTTTGGGAACGCCAAACGTGTGGTCCAAATCCCTGTTGCAGTGGCACAGGCTCCTGTTTGCAAAGGCTTCCTGGCAGCCTGAGCTCCTGTAATGAATGCATCACTTGAAACCAAGCTCTCGCCATCTGTTCCACCCCTTCATTTCGCTGCAAGAAGAACCGATTTTGTAATTGTGTCCGTGAAACGGAAGGGTTTTGTCACTGAACTGCGTGTAGCCATTTGCGATACAACGCCACGGCTATTTTCCCATTAGGGTTGAGAAATCTCATCACTTTCCTGCTAAACGAGACAAGAAATGTGGAGTCCAAGGCACCAGAGTGGGTTTTGTTGGGTGGGTATCGAGGGGTCCAACAAACCAACGACAGCCAAGCTGCTTTGCTATTTATTGGGATTTCACACCTCCCCCCTTGGAGCTGCTCACATCTCGCTGCCCACCCACCTCTTCCACCCCCTCTCTCACACTGATTTCTCTCTCTGATTCATTTTTTCCCCCCCTTTTCCTGTTTTCTCCCGCAGCTGATCGGGGCTCTGGAGCAGGATGAGCAGGCTCGGAGGCAGCGCTTGGCTTACAAAGTAGAGCAACTCATCGGGGCCATGTCCTTCGAGAGCTGAAGAAAGGTCACAAAGGACAGCAAAGGGCAGAGCATCGCACGGACTCTCGGGAATTTGGAGGGAGAACAGGCAAGGAAGGCACTGGACACACCCCCCAAGGCTCTTCTGGAGAGAGCAGAGCCTGGCCCAAGGAGTGGCTGTGTTCAAAAATCATACAGGATCCAGTTTGGAAGGGCAGGAAGGGAAGAGGAGGAAACATCTCAATCAAAGTCCAAGGAAGGGGGATCATTTTTTCGAGTGTACGCAGAAAGAAGGAACCTGGAAAGTCTGGATGTCTCCACGACTGCTGCTTTGCATGAAAATTGTTTAATGTATATTAGAAAATAAAACTTTATTTAAAGGGTTTTTTTAAAAAAAAAGAAAAGAAAAGGAAGAAAAAGGAAAAAAAATCAATAGAGCAGAAACCACAGAGGCCATAGAGATAATCCTGGCAAGAAGGATCAGCTCTGAATCCTGTCCCCAAGGATGTCCCCTTCCAAGGACACGGCTGAGGCATTCTGCAAATGGGCTCTCACGCCAGTTGGAACGCCTGGAAAACCCAAATGTCTTCGTCTTGGATTCTTACAACAAACACGAGCACAGGTTTGCACCACACCTTTTCACAAAAGCAAAAAGGCAGTTTTGCCTGAAAATAATCCAGTGGCTGAGTAACTTAGAGGCACTAGAAGGAACTTTACCTGAATTGCAAACCCACCAGATCATGTGACCTGTCTTGACATCCAGCTTTATCCATGTATTTATATAGTGTGAATATACATTTTTTTTAAATCCCATCTACTGTCTGAATGAGGAAAGATCTGAATTTCATTGCTTTTCCCTTTTCCACCCCCCATCCCACCTCGCTGGCTGCCGGTGATCCAGGAGTGCCCAGCAGTGTCCAGTATGGCTGTGGGGATCCAGGAGTGTCCAGGATGGCCATGGTGATCCAGGAGTGTCCAGCATGGCTGTGGTGATCCTGCAGTGTCCAGGATGACCATGGTGATCCAGCAGTGATCCATTCAGTGTCCAGCAGTGTTCAGGATGACCACGGTGATCCAACAGTGTCCAGCAGTGTCCAGCAGTGTCCAGGATGACCACAGTGATCCAGCAGTGTTCAGCAGTGTCCAGCAGTGTTCAGGATGACCACGGTGATCCAGCAGTGTCCAGCAGTGTCCAGCAGTGTCCAGGGTGACCATGGTGATCCAGCAGTGTCCAGCAGTGTCCAGCAGTGTTCAGGATGACCACGGTGATCCAGCAGTGATCCATTCAGTGTCCACTGCTGGTTCCTGCAGGTGCCATGTGAGCCAAGGCAGAGCTGGGCCGACACCTCCAGGGTTGGTTTTGGGGGTCTCCCACCTCGGATTTCTCACAGCAAAACCCCCCAAACCCTGATGTTTACGGTGACAATACTTGAAAAGCCTGGATGTTGGGAGAGCAGATTTCTGCTGCTGTTCAGCTGGATGTGCAGAGCCCTTTGGCACAGGCTCCTCTGGGTGTCCCTGCCAGCGTTTGCCGCCTCACCCAGGGCCAGGACTTGCATTTCCACTGGGAAAGGGAGAGAAATCTCCACTCCAGGCAAGAGCAAACCTTAACCAGCACCCCCGGGCCAGCCAGCTCTGCTGTCGTGTCTGTGTCGGCGTCTCGTTGTTCTCTTCAGTTCCTTGCTGGCCCCCATGGCACACGTTCCTGTGGCCAGGGACAGGCAAATGTTTGTGAGTGTTATTTCTTTCAAAGACACCAAAGCTTATGTGTGTCCCTTTGTAGAGTGCCAGGAGGGGAAGGAATGCTGTAAATATTTCTCTCTGTAGTAAATATTGATACGTGTGCAGGCTGCAGTGGGGAGGGCAGGCAGAGGAGGCCTGATGGGAATACAAGTGTTGGCTGCAGGAGCTTGGCAGTGGCAGCAGAATAATTCCTGGTGTCTGCCCAGGCAGTGTCACAGCAGACTGGGACCATCGTTTGCAGCCAGTGTGTGTTGAAGGAAAATCCACTTCCATGTCCATCCCCCTCCTCCACCATTCCTACCTGGAGGAGCCCAGCAGGTCTCCCAGGGAGCTGCTGGCTTTTTGTGTCCTGCAGCCCAGCACCAGGGGAGGGGAGAAGCACCTAGAGAAATACTCAGGAAACTTGGTTTAATTACCATTCAGTAAAAGCCATGCCAAGTCCACTTTTCTTTTGGTAATCCACTTCTGTGAGTCTCTCTGAAAAGCAGAAAATACTGATGATGATAATAATGAACCTCGTGCAATAAGTTCTTGACATTTACAGCAGCCTGAGCACTGGATTTGCTGAGATGGGGGGAGAGGGGCAGAAACAGAGACTGAAAGGCAGAGCAGTGTTTGTACTGCCTGCTCTCCAAGAGTTCCCTTCCCAGGGACCCTGCTCCTGCACAGTGAATCTCATTTCTAAGGCAAACAATGTGCAAAAGTCCTACTAAAAGTCAGGAATGTCACTGGAGCAGTTCCCAGCCTGGCCTGCTCTTTGCTGCAGGTACCACAGGACATGGCAGAGGGTCAGGCTTTGAAATCCTGCAGTGTTCTGCTGGTTCTGTTCCTGCTGTTCACAGTGATCCATCACACAGCTTGGGTGAGGGATTTCCAGATCTCTTCTGGCTGTGGTTGTTGGTTTGGGTTCACCCAGTTCTCATGCTACTCCGAAACCCAAAGAGAGCACTGCAAAAAGTTCCTGAACGATTTCCAAACACTTCCAAATATCAGTCTGGGGAGTCATCCCTGCAGGACTCACAAAACATGAGTCCAGCCCAAAGCAAAGGCCTGGCTGTGCATCACCTGGGCCTGGTGAAGGTGTCCCTGCCCGACAGCCCTCGTGGTGTTCCTCTCTGCAGCTCTTTGAGGGGCTTTTGTGTAGCCCTTTTAATCCTGCTTTCCTCTTCCTGCTCTCTCCCCTCTGGCCAGGAGCAGCCCCAAGCCAAGGTTCTGTCATTCCCCACTCCCCTGTGTTTTCTCAGCAGAAGTGGAGGTCCCCACACACCCCCTGGATTCTCTGGGAGAACATTTAAGGAGACAAGGGGACAACTGAGTTGATCTTCTGTGCTGCGGGACGATTTGAGCAGAGAGGAAAAAGGGGAAAGCAGCAGGAGCACTTTGCAAACCAGTAGGTTCTTCTACTCCTGACTGAATTCCCAAGGAAACAGCAAAAACACCTCTTCCATCACCCAGAAAAGCTTTAGGAGGATGGCAGAGAGAACAACACAGCCCTGGCTGGAGGGGTGGCCTAGAAATACATCGCCAAGATCTCCTCGTGGTGGTTGACATTAATTATGGATCTTTACAGGCAATTATATGGATTGAAGCAACATATCCCCTTGGGGCAGAGCGCTGGGAATCTCTTGCCCTGTTTGCATCCCACATTTCCATTCCTCCTGTGGGGAAGAGGAAGCTTCAGATCTCCAAACGGCATTTTCTTTGCACTCGCAGCAAAGCGGACTCGAGGTTTGGTCAGGAGGGGGCACTTGCCTTAGATGAGACGATTTCCCGTCCCTCTCATGGCCCCTTTCCTCCTGCTCGGTGTCTGGAGCCTGCAGTCCGCTCCGTTTCAGGTATTCCGACATCAAAGGGGGAGACGTCACTTTCCGGGATCTCTCTGCCTGGTGTCACCGCTTGAATAATTCCGTTTAATCTTCTGCTCATGAGCTATCAAAGCACCCACTCCGAGGGGGAGCGAGGTGCTAATCAAACGCTTCTCCACCTCGAAAGCCTTTATTAAAACCCCCCACACGAGAGTGGAGCACGCAGGCAAGGCTGGCCCCGCCGAGGAGCTCGGAGGGTGTGGACGGCGAGTGCTCCACGCTTGGCCATAAAGGATGGATTTAAAGGGAGGCGGGAGGGATCAGCACGGCCAGAGCGCTGGAAACCCTCCGAAATCCAGCCTGGATATCCATGGAAACCCTGGATATTCTGGAGTGAGGACCCGCCGTGGGGACCAGCGCTGAGAAACAAAGCTGCTGCCACGGCCTGGCTGCATCCCAGCAGCATCCCAAGGTGTGGAATTTCAGGTTTGTCCCCGAAGGATGGGCGTGGTGACAGCGGTGCCTCCCTGCAGGGCTCGGGGCTGTGACACGCTGGGGACGGTGCCAACAGAGACCTTCATCACAGCAGTGCCTTCCACACTCTGTCTTAAAATCCTGGCGGCCCATCCCCGTGTCAGTGTTCCCTCCCACCTTCCACTGGACTCCACAAAAAAACGTCCCGGTGCAGGAAACAGGTTGGGTGGGCACGTGGAGGGCAAAGGAGAGAGGGTTTAAGGCTCTGGGGTGGCATTCTGCCTGCTGCTGGCTCCAGGCTCCTTGTGGGGGTTTTAGTGTTTCAGTCTGTGTGGGAAAAGAGTCAGAGCATCCCCTCCTCCAGTGGGCACAGCCTCCAAACACGGGCTCATCCCCAGAAGTCCCCAGGAGCCAGCAGGGATGAGGAAAGCCAGGCTGGCACAGGGCAGAGCAGCTCCCAGCACGGTCCCTGTGCTGCTCCAGAGCCCCCAGCCCTTCCCTGGCAGCAGCCCAGCCACGTTCTCCTGTCACTGGCTGTTCTCCATCCAGTTTCCTGCTCTGTCAGAGCTCACCTGTCACAGGGACTCAGCTCCCCAAACTAAATGAAACTAAAACAGACTGACTCGGATAAGCTGGGCCATCAGGGAGAGCTCACGTGTGACTGTGCCCTGGAGAGAAGAAAAAAATGTTCTGAGGAGGGTAAATAAGTGACATCAAAGATGCATTAAAATGCCACAGAGCTGCAGCCATCCTGTCCCAGAACCACATTTGTACCAGGAATTGCAAGGCAATAGAGCAGGGAGCTATTGTGCAGAGCTGTGTGCGAGGAAGAGCTCGGAGCAGTCCTGTCCTTGGTGAAAACACCCAGCCTGGACCCAAAATCCCAGACCAGAGGGTCAGAGGCTGAGGGCAAAGCACTGGGGACAGCTCTGAGGCCACCTGCATGGGCAGGATGGTTTGGGTTTATTGATGAGACATTCAGTGGGGAAACAATCAGAGTAAGAGGTGCCCGTGTGCACTGAGGATCCACTGGGCTGAGCAACCCCAAATGTGCAATTTCAGTGCAGTTTGGTCGGTTTATTTTTTGCAGGGGAAGAGGATGGGAGCCTTTGGAGTAATTTTGGCTGTCTGGAAGGCTTTGTGCAAAGCCCCTTCACCCTGAAAACCCCCAGATCCAGGTGCCCATCCTGTTCTGGGCAGGCCATGGAACAGCAGCCAGAGCCCCAGCTGTGGGTGCTGCCTGCTGCCTTCCTGGCTCCTGGGACAAAACTGGGGCTCTGTGGTGTGTGCCCTGCACCCCAGGGTGCTCCTCTGGGTGCTGGGCTCAGAGACGGGGAGGTGGAAGGGTGGGGATGGCAGAGCCTGACCTGCTCCCTGCTGGAAAAGCCACCCCAGGCCCTGCAGGGTGTCCGTGGTGGCACCCAGGGGTGTGGTGGCCGTGCTGTCAGCGTGGCAGTGTCTCTGTGCTTGTTCTTTCAGATCCCCCTTTGTCCCCTTGTTTCCCACCTCTCTCCTTCCTGAATATAACCCTGAAAAAATGGACCTTTCTGCTGAGGAACGTGCTCCAAAGGGCCCCCAGGGCCCGTCCAATTGCACGGACAAAATCCCAAATATCCCAAATAAATTCCCTGAGCCTCCTGAGCTGCCAAATCAAACACCAGATCTCCTGTGTTGATGGCCTTTCCTTTGGGATTTTTAATACCTCTCTTTTGAGTAAGCTTGGAAATTCATGCAGCAGCTTCTCCATCCCGAGGGCTGAGCACACCAAGGTGCAAGGGGAGGTGTGGGAAGGGAAACCAGCTGATTTTGCCACGTTATTTCATGGCTCCAGAAGATGCAGTAAAAATCCTTCTCTTACTGCTGAGTCTTGGTGTTGATGGAACCCTGGGGGCCGTCAGGAGAGGCAGCAAAGGGGAAGGGAATGAACAGGTACTAAAACTTCTGCAGTCCCCCCAAAAAACAGAATGTAGAGGTGTCAGCCATGAACAGAGTCCGATTTCTTCTTCCCCTTCTCCTCACAGACCAACCCCCAGCAGTTTTAGGGGATTTGTGTGTTGGCAGGAACGAGGAATTCATTTGTATCTGTGCCCATCCCACCGTATCGTTCTCTGGCTCCTCCCCTCCCCGTTATACTTGACACACTGGAGTTCTGTATTATATTTTTTTTAAGATGATTGTCTGTTTTTTTGTTGTTTTTACAAGTGTTGTGGAATAAAAAACAAACAAAAAACAAATGTAAGAAAGTTTAAGTATTTAAAAATGTTCCAAGGAAATAAAAGGGGGTTTTGTTATTATTCTAATATATTATTGTGTACCTATTGTAAATATGAAACACTCCTATTTTGCAAGCCAAGGACTCACTTTGTACTGTTGTTATATATAAATAAAGTTTACTGGTTAAAAAAGCCCTCCTGAGTGGCTCCTTATTCTCCAGTAGGTGCTTGTGTGGCATTTATTGTGTGAGGAATATTTATTTACTGAATCCCAAAAATGAGTGAGTGGGAATCCCAGACTGCTTTGGGTTGGAAGGGGCCTTAAAGCTCCTCCCCATGAGCAAGGACACCTTTCACTATCCCAGATTGCTCCAAACCCTGTCCAACCTGGCCTTGGACACTTCCAGGGATGGGATATCAGGAAATAACCCCAGAATGGTGAAACTGGGGTGCAGTTTCTGGTGGGATGGGGTCCCCAACACTCGGAGGCAGGAGCAGCCTTAGGGCCTGATGAAGTTCCACTTATTTCCACTCCAGCTGCAGCAGAAGCAGCAAACCCTGTTGGTAAATAAAAGACCTGGGTGAGTTCTTAATGCTTTCCCCTCTCTGAAATGCTCAGTCCTTGACGTGAAACACTTTTGCTTCCATTTCATAAATTCAAGCCAACATCTCAGAGAATGCTGAGAGGCATCTGCTGAGTAGCAGGAATCAGCAAGTGACTTCTCCAGCAGCTGTCTGTCAACTTTAATGACCAATATGGTCGCAATTACAGCAATGAACTTTCTCTAACAGCCCAAAATTACTCTGGATGATGATAACTGACAGAAAAATGGAGACCCTTAAGGAAGCATTAAAGAAGAAACATGTGGATATGGAACAAGAGTTCTGGCTGCTTTTTCTGGAGGATCTCAAGGGGTTTCTTTTTTTTTTCCTTTTCCAAATTAGGTACTAAAAAGGATAAATCTAAGCCAGAAGGGGAAGGCCTGGCACTCTGTGGGTCACAGCAGGGAGTTCAGGATGTGGTTTTCATGGACATTTGACTCTGAATCCCCTGGTTTTAGTGTGGGGCTAATGGGAAGCTGCTCCTATTTGAAGGGACTGCAAATCCATCCTGTCAGAGCAGCACTCTGCTCCTCAGGCAGGTCATTCCAGCTTATTTCCCTCAAACTGAGACCAAAGCCTGACACGGACCTCAGGGGGGGCAGTTTGGCCACATCCTGCTGCCTCCCACCTGAACCCTGCAGATTTTAACCTCCCCAGATGGATCCCATGGGCTCTGCTGCTGGAACCATCCCAGGGCTGTGACCACCCAATGTGGAGAGGAGTTTTCACATCATGTGTGAATTAGGGAATAAAAGAGGACACTTGTTTCCACCTGTGCCTTGGGTAAGTCTAAATTTAAAGAATTAAATAGGAACTAGGGTTCCTATTAAGGGCTGGGGGTTGGATTTTGTGTTTTACCTTCAGAAAGGCTGATCCTGTTCTGGTTTATCCGTGGCCACTGTAGGACAGACCCTGGGGACAGGAGAGCAGCTGCCAGGAAAATCTCCACTCCCTGTGCACTCTTTGGGAGGTTATTGACTCCTTCAGCTCAGCAAAGGAGAAAGAAATTCTGACATGAATCGACAGCATCGACCGTGGGGTCATTTGTATTCATCTGCACCTTGTTAATAGATGTAATAAGGATACTCAATTAAAAATTACACTTTATCTGGCGTGCACTTCACAGGCCTTTATTGGCACTGACAAGGTCAAGTGATGCTTAATAAAGGTTATACAAAATGCAGATGGCTTGGATCCCTCCATCAGCCCCCACATCCAGCGCAGAGGAGGGAAGAGCCACAGCATGGAACGAGTCAGGAGGAGACCAGGTTTGGGTCTTCCTTGGGAGATTTGGGGCTCCCAGCACTGAAAACAGCAGCAAAATAACCTGGAGTGTCCCCTCATCACCCACCTTGTCCCTGCCACCCCCTTGGCCAGCTTTTATTTCACCTCCTGACCGTGTGGGATGGTGCTGTTGGTTAATCACTGTCACTCTGCAGATTGTGCAGCAGATTTTGGACGTCCTGGTGCTGGCTTTTCCAGCCTGGTTATCAGGGCGAGCTAATGGAGGTGACACTTCCAATTATCAAATACAGTCGTGGCATTAATTTTGATCTGTTTAAATTTCAGCATCTTTTCCCTTCTGCGAGTGCTTGGCTGGAGGGTGACATGGAATTGTATGGAATCAGACAGTGATCTCAGACTGGCAACAACGGCCACAAAAATCTCCTGCTTTTTATTTATGCAGGGTCTGGTTATTATTTAAGTGGCCAACTCATTTGTAATGGAAATTTAATTCCGTGTTATTGGGCACTTCACTGCTTAAAATGGAGCAGATCACTAAAACCCACATTAAATCCCCTCCTCCCAACTCCAGACTCTTGCCAGGAGACATTTGGGACCCCTCACCTGCTGGGGCTATAAAAATTATAATTTAATTAAAATTTAAAGGTAATAATAATAAAACATAAAACACATTACCTCAGGTGCCAGGTCAAGCTGGAACCTGCAAAATATTGATGTTGTCCCAGTCTGGCATCAACCTGACGAAAACTCGTTAATTAATTTAGAGATGATCCCGAAGAGAAATCTTGTCTGTGCTCCAGTATATTGACAGGTCTGTGCAGGCAAGTGGATATAAAATAATGTGAAAGTATAAAAACACAATATAAAGTGGATGTACAGCATAATCCAACATGAACACGTCTGTATCTATTTGGATCAAGACTACACCCCGAGGTTCATGTTAAACTTAAAATTACAAATATTGATGCCAAAACAAAGGGGTCGTTTTTGCTCCCAAATAATGCTTAGGAAAATGAGAAACACTAAGGCTTTATTGTCACTTCATAATTAACTCCAGTGAAAGAATTAAATTACAAATGTTCAATGCTGCCCCGGGCCAACATGTGTAGGAAAAGGGAAGGAGGATGGTCAGGCTTAAACAACTCAGGTAAAAATGAACTCCGTGGTAATATTTGATAATTAAGAATGTCTCTATCAGCTTGTCTGGCTATTAATGAATTGGGCTGTTCTTTTCACATTTGATTACTGGAGTTTTATGATGCCTGCTCGCCTTTATTGCTCCTGGGAATGGGCTTGTCTGTGGGCTGAGCACCAGGAATAATGGTAGGGAATGAGTTGGCTTGGAAATGATCTTAAAATTCATCCAGTGCCACCCCTGCCATGGGCAGGGACACCTTCCACCGTCCCAGGGTGCTCCAAGCCTGGCCTGGGATACTGCCAGGGATCCAGGGGCAGCCACAGCTTCTCAGGGCACCTGTGCCAGGGTGTTGGGAGATTTAATCCCATTTTGAGAGCCTCAGCACTGCAGAAACACCAGGAATTAATCCATTCCTTTGTTCTGCTGGTTCTAACCTGGACCCCTCACGTTTAGGTGGTGGGACATGGCCAGGGGTCCCTGGGATGCTGGGCAGAGCTGCTGGAGCTGGCTCTGGACACACAGACACCTCGTGTTTAGGTGACAGTGATTGTTCAGGAGCCAACAGGACATGGCCAGGGGTCCCTGGGGTGCTGGGCAGAGCTGCTGGAGCTGGCTCTGGACACACAGACACCTCGTGTTTAGGTGACAGTGATTGTTCAGGAGCCAACAGAACATGGACAGAGCTGGCTCTGGACATAGGGACATCTCATGTTTGGGTGACAGTGGTTGTCCAGGAGCCACCAAGGACATGGCCAGGGCTGCTGGAGCTGGCTCTGGGCACACAGAACCCTCATGCTGAGGTGACAGTGATTGTCCAGGAGCCGCCAGGACGTGGACAGAGCTGGCTCTGGACACACAGAACCCTCATGCTGAGGTGACAGTGATTATCCAGGAGGCATCAGGACATGGGCAGAGCTGGCTCTGGCCACACAGACAGCTCGTGTTTAGGTGACAGTGATTATCCAGGAGGCACCAGGACGTGGACAGAGCTGGCTCTGGCCACACAGACAGCTCGTGTTTAGGTGACAGTGATTATCCAGGAGGCAGCAGGACATGGCCAGGGCTGGCTCTGGACACACAGAGCCCTGCTGTGAGGTGCAGGTGGGTGGCAGAGCTGCCGGGGGCTGCCGGGGCTGGCTGGCTGTGTCACACGGCTGGAATTGTCATTCCGCTCCAGCCGCCGCCTGCCTGCAGAGGAGAGAGCGTTCTCTCTCTTTTGTTCGCACTCAATTAGGCTGAGCTTTGAGGAGAAGATGGGAATGCTTAAAAGTTCCTCTTTTTTGCCTCGTTCAGCCTTCACAAAGGGAAGCGCGGGGATGATCTCAGGGGGAGAGGCGCTGCTGTACGCGTTTTTCAGGATTCTTTTGAGGTTCATTTGATTTTTGCAGCGGGAACCTGCGCTGTCTCTGAGCTCCCCACAAAGGCATTGCCTGGGGCTGTACAGGGGTTTATAGCCTGGGTCACGGACCTCATGCATATTTTATATGTGCTCAAATCGCATTTTAGCCTTTGACAAGGCCGGGTCAGGTGCCAGCCTCCCTTCCTGGGAGGGACACGGCTCAAGGCAAGTGACACGGAACAAACAAACAGATCAAGGACCAGGAATGCTCCAATCCACCCCGGGAGGGAACTCAAAGGATTGCTGTGTGCGTGGCCTGGCCTCTTTGCCTGCACGGGTAGCAGCAGGAGGATGGCTGGATGTTTCCAGGACTGGGAATGAGGATGGCTGCAAGGCTGGCAGCGAAACGCTGGCCCTGGCCAGGAGTTGCTAAAGGATGGAAGTCACCCCACCTGCTGTGGGTGAATAAGAGATCAGTGTTTCTAGGAGTCCAATCGCCCTCTGGAGATGCTGCAATTCCCTGTTTTCCCCTGGGAGCAGGAGCTGCTGCAGCTCAGTGTGTCTTGGCAGGGTGAGGGCACAGGAAACACCCCGCCGTTGTCTCAGCGCTGTGCTAATTGCAGGTCTCAAACAAACACCTCATTTACACCCTCACACTAATGAACTTTGACGGGGAGCTGGGCAGTGGGGAGCTCTGCGGGGAGCTCCCAAGGTCGCACCTCTGAAAAGAGGCAGAATTCCCTCCCTCCATCGGAGAGGGGAGAATTCCATCCCTCCTTCCACCCACGGAGGAGCTGCTGGTGGGGAGCCAATGCCCCCAGTGCACGAGCCAGAGGATTAGCAGCTTGGTAATGGATATGGGGAGAGTAATAATCTGTGGAGTGATTAATATGGAGATGATTTTTGGATTAATAAGGATGCAGCAGAGCTGTCTGCTCAGGAAAGATGTTTGCACTCTGCAGTTTGAACGCAGTGACCGTTACCTTAATGCCGTGATTAAATCCACATTTAAGACACCTCATTAAATTAGAGTGTAAGAGTGAATTCTTGTAACCCACAGCGGGAAATGCATTCAGGCCTGGTGGGTGAGGAATGCCAGAAGATCCCTGGAGCACCTCTGGGAATATTTGACAGCTGCCAGGCCCACTTGCACCCTGCACTGCTGTCATCACCTTCACCTCAGCTTTGAAGCTGCTGCCCTCCAGCAGGGATCCTGACCATGGTCACACTGCCACGGTCACCCCTGTGCAGCTTCAGTGACACCTTCAGTGAACTCGGTTCAGCTGCAGGATGACTCTTGAGCAGAAAAATCCACTGCAAACCGCAGGCGTGGGGCTCCTGCCATGCTCTGAAGTGCACCGAGCTTTCCCACCTCTGCTGAGCCCTGGAAAGGAGGGGTTCTCACTTCAAAAAGGGGTTAAACGTGCGGGTGGATCCCTGACCTGTCTGCAAAGCGCTGACCTAGAAGGGAAGGAGACTTTCAAGTGCTTTGTGACCTCCCCCGCAGCTCAAAGCTCGGCTCAGTCCCCCTCAATTGCCTTTCATTGCTCCGGGGATGAAAGCGGCCTTTGGCAGAGAGGATTTGAGAGCCGAAGCACAGCAAATCCTCTCCTTCCAGCACAGGCAAACGCTGCCAGCACGGGAGGGGGCCCTGGGGGCCGGGGCCAGCCCTGCCCAGGCGTGTGCCCAGCCCCGCGTGCCCTGTGCGTGTTTGTAAAACAATCCCTTCCATTTTCCGCTTGCTTTGGCAGATCGCAGCTGCTCCGAGCTCTGAGCTCCTGAGCACATTTGCCCAGGTTTCCACACGGGAGGGTTTTCCAGTTCTTCCAGGGCTTTCCAGCTCCTCCTGGGCTTTCCAGCTCCTCCTGGCCGTGTGTTTCAGGGATAAACCCTCTGAAACCGGCTGGGATGGGGATGGGCTATGGGATACACGGATAACACACCCCACCACATGGCACGGGATTGGTGTGCCTGCCCTGTGGAGCAGCATTTCAGGAGGGTTTGCCCTTCGCTGATTTTCGCTTTAACTGTCTGGCTTTGCATTTGTCAAGCCCGGGCCGAGGCGTTTGAGGATTAATTGCTGCTCGCTGCCGCGCGAGGCTCATTAAGCAGCAGCTTTGGGGTGCGAGTGGCCGCTCGCAGGGGCTGTAATGAGCAGGACCAGAACTCCCGGACTGTGACCCCTCTCCCGCAGCATCTGTTGCCACAATTACGTCCCCAGAACCACGGGAGCAGCACACAAAGGAGCTTTATCAGAACAAACGGCCACCAGCCCGCAGGGAGGGAAGGACGGGGATTTCTGGGAAGAACCGGCCTGCAAAGGGTTAATTACGAGTTTTTTGGGGAGCCGTTCCACCCCGCACATCCCCACGGCGAACAGGGCAGGGATTCCATCAGCAGCAGCCCCTCGGGCTATGGGGGGCTGGCAGGGGGCTCCCCCCGGGGCTGGGGGCGGTGGGCAAAGCAATTAGTCCCCTGCAGTGATTAACGCGGCGCAATTTGTGTTAATTACAGGGGTGATTTCTGCAGGCGATTGGTGATAGCGGAGCTTTCTCGCTGCCGGGTGCCCAGGGCACAGCTCCGTGCCCGGGGGGCGATGCCCGGTCCGTGCCCCCCACCATGGGACAGCGGCCCTGTCACTGTCCCCGGGCGCTGCCGGTGCCGGGAGGAGCTGACAGGGTTGCAGGGAATGCTCGGGATGCTCGGGATGCTCGGGATGCTCGGGATGTTCGGGATACTCGGGATGCTCGGGATGCTCGGGATGCTCGGGATGCTCAGGATGCTCAGGATGCTCGGGATGCCAGGGATGCCAGGGATGCAGGGGATACTCAGGATGCTCGGGATGCAGGGAATGCATGGGATGTTCGGGATGCGAGGGATGCAGGGGATGCAGGGAATGCATGGGATGTTCGGGATGCTCGGGATGCAGGGGATGCAGGGAATGCATGGGATGTTCGGGATGCTCGGGATGCAGGGGGTGAGAGGGATGCTCAGAATGCTCAGGATGCTCGGGATGCTCGGGATGCAGGGGATGCTCGGGATGCTCGGGGTGAGAGGGATGCAGGGAATGCTCGGGATGCTCGGGATGATCTCCTCCGCTCCGGCTGCCATCTGCTGGCTTCCCCGGGTTTTGTTTTTCCCTGGATGAGCTCCCGGAGCAGCTCCCGTGGACTCTCCGAGCTGGGGTAGAAGCGCTGGCCAGGCTTTGGTGGGATCACAGGGATTTGCGCTGGGTGGGGACCGACGCCGGGTTTATTTCAGGTTTGTATCAGTTTGCGTTATTACAGCACTTTCTGGTATTTTTTGGCTCAACTTTCCCCTGTTTATGGCCCGAGTGAGCTCCTGAGCCCGGGCACACAGACACTGATGTCAGCCCTGTCTCCCCAGCCCGGGAGATGCCGGTGATGAACTCCAGGACAAGGGTTTGGAATAATGATCTGTGATGTCCTGTCCTCTCAGCCCAGCTGGCAGCTCAGATCCTCGTTTGTAGCAGAGCAAATGGCAAAAAAACCAAACCAAAACAAAAAAATACATAATCCTGCTCTACGTGTAGATGCAGGGGATTGTAAATGGAGTGGCTTTAAAATCTGAAAGCTGCTCCTCAGCATGTCGCCCTGGGGCTGGGACAACGCTCTGTATTTTTCTGCTTCTGAGTTTTAAGGGTTTTTGCCTCGTTTGGAAGAGAAAGATAAAATTAAGTGAGAACTCGTTAACTGGCTGGGATGGTTCTCACCCCAAAACGCTTTGGGGGCTGTGGATCAGCCCTTTGAGTTGCCCTGATGCTCTGCAGTGCAGGAGCCGGGCTGTGAGGGCCAGCAGGGCTGAATTTTGGAGATGTGACCCCGCTCCAGATGGGATGGGAGCCCCTCAGAGCACAGCCATGACCCTACCAGGACCAGCTGCTGCTGTGGCAGAAAGAACCCCATGAAATAAATGGGATAAAATGAGTTTTAGCAACTCCATGGATTTCTCCGAGTGTGCTCCTCTCAGGTGAGTGATGGGAGCCTTCCCTCTGTGAAACCCCTCGAACTCCCTGGAGGGAGGATTCCTGATTAAAGCAGAAGGATCCTGCTCCCACCTGGCTCCTCCACAGAGGCTCAGGAAGGCACAGACAGGATAAATGTGACCCTCTTGAAGGCGGCTGATGATGCAAAGGTCAAAAGAAATGACTGACGAGGAGAAAAGTACATGCTAATATTTCTCCAGGAGGAGGAAGAATTGCATATAATGGGTGTAATATTCAGAGAGAGAGAGAGAGAGCAGAGCCTGGTGACTGATGCCAGCGTTTTAAAGGCACTTAAGCCTTAAATTTCCCCTTGATGAAAGTTCTGTCACGTCACTCTGGCGCTGACACGGGTTATGGGGGAAGTGTCACCAAAACAGAGCCAGAGGAGAGGAGTGCCAGGGAAAACAGAGGGTGCCACAGCTCCCCCTGCTCCTGGGGATGGATGGATCCCCCTGAAAGGTGTGCTCAGCACAGCTCCAGCCACTCAGACTGAGCCTGTGCAGGGTTTGGGGTCCTTTTTCCTACCAGGAAGAACCCCCGAATTCCCCTCTGTGCTGCAGCAGCTGGTTTTGATCATTACCAAGAGCATCACACCCTCAGCCTGGACACGGCCAAGGGTGGGACCTGTAAATCCCGAGCTTTTGTCCAAGCTCAGTGTTTGTGTCAGATTGTTGTGAAATGAGGGGCTGCGGCTGTGGGAAATTCAGGGTTCAGGCAGAGGATGCAGCACCCGCCCCAGCACCTCAGCTCCGAGCAGGGAGAAATTCCTGCTCCAAAAACCCTTCTGATTTATTGATCTCTGAACTGGGCACAGAAAAAAACCCAGTCAGGGGAGTAATCCAAGTGATAAACTTTCTGCTTCTCTATCACAAAAAATAATTGTTCTGCCTGAGCATCATTATCCCGACATTCTTCCGCTCCCGTGTCACTTACTGAAAATAAAGGTTCATTTCTCCCATTATAATGAGCTACACTTTCAATAATTCACAGGCAGTTTTTTTACTGGGCTTTATTTTTTAATCTTCATCACAAGGCTGTAAAATTTGTGCCACTGTTCCCAGTGCTCCTGAAGGATCAGCAGGAGGAAGGGAAGTGCAGATTTGCTGCAGTTCATTTAGCAGGATCTTCCTCTGCTCCTTTGGAATTATTATTATTATTATTATTATTTCCAGTGCCTACTACTGAGGGAAGACTAGGGTTCAGGGAAGATTTGGAATGAAATTTGGGGCCCAAATTTGCCCTCCAGGCTGTTGTTTTACCGACAACATTTTCTGTTTCTGATTACCTTGATACCTGCAGAAATCTCTGAAGCAGTGAAATCCCTACAAAACCATTCCAGGCTAAAAAATGTAATTTTCCCCCCTTCTCTTTGTATTGTTTCTTACCAGGTTTGATGTATGATACCTTCATATATGCTCAGTGTATACATATTTAATTTTCCATACAGAAAGTTCTGCCTGTCTTCAGGAACAGGATGTGGAACTGGGAGCATCATGAATTATGGTGCTATTTCTGAACGCTTTCTTCATCTATATGAAATGATTATTTGACAGAAGAGCCGTTCAATATTGTTGGAATAATTATTCTGCTTGTTTAATACATCAGTTTGAGCTGTTATCGTGGATTCTTCGAAATGCTGGATAATTACATAAATAATTAGGAAACAGCCTATCAGTGCATTTTAGGGCAAAGCAGAGCTACTGATCTTTTATACACACAGGACTAAAATTTGGGGAAAGAGGAGGGGACCCATGGCACCATGAATAGGTGATTTTCCATAAATTCCCCCTGTTTGTTGGCTCCTCCTCATCCTCCTTGTGCCCTCATGGCACTGCACGTCCCTAAAACCACGGGATGATCTGGTTATTTCCACAACTTAAATGTGCTAAAATGGGTTTTCCTGGCCAGAACGGTGTCTTGTGTCTGGCCCAAGCCAAGAATTGGGAATTCCATGGGATCCCATGGCCAGCAAAGCCACTCCTGGCCCTTCCCTCTCCCTCTGCTGCTGCCCGGCAGGAATGCGGCACCTCCATTGATCCTTAACCTCCTGGAGGTTAATTAACACATTATTAATTAGCACACGAGGCCGAGGGGAGGTTTGTCAGCACCTTCTCCTGCCATTCCCAAACCCATCCCCTCCTTCTGCACTGGAAAGGGATTTTTATTTTTTTTCTCTCTCTCTTCTTAAGAAAGACACCAGGGATGGGTGTGAAGGGTGGTGGGGGCAACCTGGAGAAGATAGAATTTCTTAATTAGAGAAGGATGGGGGAAAGATGGACCTGTGTCACCCCTGGCAGCCCCAGGATGGGCAGGAGAGGCTCTGCTGGGTGCTGGGGCTGCAGCCCTGGCTGCCTCAGCCCAGCTCTTTGAACATTTAACAAGAATAAATCAGAGCTTTGAACGAGGCTCCTCGAACGTCGCGGGGAGGATTCGAGCCTAGCTCTGCCTTTTGATTGAATTTCCCTGCCTTTGTTTAAACTCCTCTGCCGTGAGGGGAGGCAGCAGCACCCCCTCAGCTGTGAGACCCCAGCAGCCCTGGCCCCCTCCCCGTTTTTGGGGGGGACATCTGGTGCTGTCGGCTGAGCAGCTCCATCACGGCTCCCCTCCGCTGTCACCGGGAGACGCGGCGGAACAAAAACAAAAGACGTGACAAATTTGTCCTTTTCTCTTTCATAATTAACCAAAATATCTGGTTGTGTAGCAAAGCGTGGCTCCTAATTAACAGACAGGCGAGAGGCTATTTTTAAAATCCAGACCCCCAGTAATTATATTTGCAGCAGAGAATGATATTTCAGTCAAACGCGACAGACAGTGAGCCAAGCTCCCATGTGAGGCAATTAATATTTCACACCTGCCAAGCAAATCAGTGGCAGGGAGGGGAGGGGATGGCATTGATGCTGCACTGGGGGGGCCCTGCCTGCTCATGGAACACCAAAAATCCTTCACTTGGCTGTGGGGTGGCCGCTGAGGCAGCGCTGGCTGCTGTTGGGACAAAGAGAGTTGGCCAAAATGGAAATGAAACGAAGAGAGGATCCACGCAAAGGCTGCTGGAAAGGGGAGAGGAATAACCAGAAACTGAAATAATCGGCCCTGCCTTTCCCAGCACAAAGTTATTTTCCTTCTCCTGGCTGCTCTCCTCACCCAGGGCTCTGCCCCATGAGCTCCTCAGGGCTGGGGTTGCCCCTCTCCTGAGAGCTGTCCACGCCAGCCAGTTCCTTTTCCCTGTTATGGAGACAAAAGGCTGCGTTTTCCTCCCCACTGTTTGTGCAGCTCAGGATTAATCTGGCCGTTAATGGATAATCTGTCAGCCTTTGGATGCTCTGGAAGTTGGGAGGAGATTCACGGGCGTGTGATGCCATCTGCTTTTATCGGGAGGGTTTGGAGACCTGATGTTTGATTTGTTCTGCGGGATTTGACGGAGGATTATTCTCCAGATTCCAAAATCATTAAGGGATTCAAAAAGGTAGAAAGAACGGTGGCAGGGAGGAGGAGGCAGAGGGAGGAGAGGCAGCTCTCGACCTGTGCTCTGGGTAGGAGAGGCTGACAAACCCTGCCCGGGGAGCTTTGCTGTCCTTTGTTCCTGTGCTTGGCAATAAAATTCCACAGGCAGTGACGGAGGCAGCAGGGCGATCCTGGAGAACAGCAGAGCCACAGTTATCCCTCATTCCTGGGTGAATTTAAAGCTTTTTGTGTTTAACCAAGGAGCTGGTCAGGGGAAGGGGTTGTGTGGTCCAGACTTGGCTCTCAAACACCCTGTGCAAGGTGCCCCGGGCATTGCAGCTCTGGAAATTTCCCTTCCAAATGACGGAGGAATCTCGGCCAGGCAGGAGCCTCTATTGACCTCCTGCCACCCTCCTAATGAGAAAAGATGATGGTTAAACTCCAGGGGGAGGAAAAGCAAACAAACCTCCTCTCCTCCATCAAAACAAACCTGCAAACCTGTAACAATTAATCTGAAACCGGCCGGGAGAGGTCCCAGCACAGGGTCTGCATTTCCAAGGCTCTCTCTGAACACTCCTGGGGAGTGACAGAGTCTGAGCCTGCCCACATCGATCGTGTGGCCTTTGCCACCCCAGAGCTTTCTCTAAGCGATGCAGCGTCACCTCCCATCACCAGCCCCTCCCTGAGATCACAGGCGGGGCTGGGGGGAGCTGTGTCCCACAGGATTGAAGGGAAAATCCTTTCAGGTGGAACAAAACAGTCAGTTCAGAGCATTCCTCATCCCGAATTCCCCGTGTGAATTCCCTCAGTCCTCCCACTGCCAAAGGCACACTCGTGACCCTGCTGTGGCCACCGAGGTGCCACCCTGAGCATGGAGGGGACAGAGGGGCCGTGCCTGGAAAGTTCTTCCTGGCCCTGAAACCCTCCCAGCTGCTCTGGGAGCACCAGAGTCATTAACTCTGTTCCTGCAGGAGGTTCTGCACCCTGCTCACTTCTAATGCATTTTTTATTATCTGATAAATATTTTTTTTCACCACAGGGCTGAGAAGAAAAGTTTGTGATGGTGCCCACAATTTCATGGAATCACAGAATTACAGAATGGCCTGGGTGGGAAGGGACATTAAAACTCATCCCATCCCACCCCTGCCATGGGCTGGAACACCTTCCACTGTCCCAGGCTGCTCCAAGCTCTGTCCAGGCTGGTCTTGGACCCTGCCAGGGATGTGGCAGCCTGTGCCAGGGCCTCTCCATCCTCCCAGGGAAGGATTTATTCCCAATATCCCATCCAAACCCACCCTCAGTGCTGCTCCTCCAGCCAGACCCTGTCAGCAGCACCGTGTGGGACACACCGCGATTGGTGGGGTAAAACAGCACTGATTTTAAATGGCGAATTTAAATGGTGATTTTAAATGTTAATTCTGTGGGATGTTCCCACTGAACGGGGCTGCCCTGGGAGTCCCACCCCCTCCCGAGCTGCCCCTGCCCAGGGGGTTTCACCGGATCCCATCTCGTTCCACATGCGCTTTGATTCCCGGTGATCCCGGGAGCTTTTTGTTCTATTATTCACCATCGGCCTGCGTTGTCTGCTGCTTATTACGAGCCATCAGAAGGTACCTGGGAGTCTGCAGCCTTCCCAGCCACTCCTATTGTACAAACACATCAATAAATAAGTGGTGTCTGAATTTAGCTGCGAGCTGGGAACTGCTGGCAGAGCCCTGTCATTTTTTCAGGTCAGCTGGCGCTGCAGTTAAAATAGTTCTGCTGTTGCATCCTTCTCTTCAGGAGGCAACCAAAGAAGTGGCTCTTAGATTCCCATTTCTTTTTTTTTTTTAATTTATTTATCCCTCTAAGAACAAGGACACGACTTCAAACTCCAGACAAAAGGAGGTTTGGAATTCAGGCCCCGGAGGTTTCCAGAGCAGTGGGTCAGGAGCAGCAGGAGTCAGTAATGACCGAGGACGCTCCCAGCCCTGCATTTGAACAAATCCTCCTTTGAAAAGGCAAAGCCTCGTCCCTCTGGGACTTCATTTCCCAGGTAGAAAAACAGCAGCACTTTATTATCGGCAATTGCCAGGGTGGAGACAAGAGCCCCGCTCCCCTCCCCGGTGCTGCTGGAGCTGCTTTTCATCGCTGCCCCTGATGGGTTTCACATCCCCTCTGATGCTCCAGGAGCACCCGGCACTAACCTGCTCTTTACTCAAAGCCATTCCTTCATTTCCTGATCACAGTTTTGGTTTCTCTCTCAGAAACATCACCAAAGTTGGGATGGGGTTTTTTCTTTTTTCTTTTTTTTTTTTTTTAAATCTGTGCTTCCTTGGCATGAATTACAGATGAATTAGAGCTGGAGGGGGGATCTCCCTGGAAATATAGGCAATGAGATTTTTCCCTGATTCCACGGGCAGAGGAGATGCTCAGCAGGAACCAGCCAGGCTTCTGGCAAGTCTAAACTTGGGATCAACAAGGAGATCCATCAGGTGGTTGTATTTGAAGTTTCTTTGTAAAGACAATAAATTAAACACAAAAAAGCAGCCAATAGGGGACATTCTTTTACCAAAAGGTTGGGCGAGAATTGGAAAATGTGGTCCAGGGTGGATCCTTATCTCTGGAGGGATTTAAAAGATGTGTGGATGTGGCAGCTGGGGCTGTGGGTGGGATTGGCAGTGCTGGGGAATGTCAGACTCAAAGCTCTTCCCCAACCTGAATGATTCCACCATCCCATAACTGCATTGAGAACGAGCAGCATTGCAAAGAGAGTTTATTTGGAATTAAATTTTACATTAAACATCTCATCCACCTCACTTGGAGCATCCACAGGATGGGCTTGGTGCAGTGCTGGCCATGGATGGGGAGCCCCAGCCACGAATCCAGCCCTCATGCTCCTATGACACCCATAAACCAGGGAAATAAATTGCAATTAGCAGGCTGCAGATCTGGATGGAGGAGCCAATCTTCACCCTGAATTACCAGATTTATGCTTTAATGATTTTTTTATTGGTGTTTCATGGAGCTGCTGTTTATTATAGTTAAACATTTTGGAGGGAGCAGCAATGAGAAGCAATCAATGCAATCAGGTTAATGAGAGCCCAGCACCGTTTGTGGCTGATGGATGGGGACAGGAATGTGACTGGTCCAGCTCTGCCCTCTCACATTCCTGCAGTTCCCTCTTGGTCCTGGTATATTAAACTCATTTTGGCACATTCAAACTAATGGGGAAATTTCCAGAAAAATAAAAGAAAATCGGATTTTGAGGGTACCTTGGTACCTCAACAAACACACTGAGAGGAGCTGCCTAAAATCACACTTTGTGCATCTGATGGCACATGGGGATACAGCTGCACCCTGCAGAGATGGGTAATTCACTTATTTACCCCTCCCGAGGGATTATCACAAAATTCAAGGGTTGGAAAGAACCTTAAAAATCCTCCAGTTCCACTCCTGCCATGGGCAGGGACATCTTCCATCCTCTCAGGTTGCTCCAAGCCGTCTCCAACCTGGCCTTGGACACTCCCAGGGAAGGGATAACAATTAAAATATTGGGTTTAGAATTAAAACTCACATGTATATATATGGTTTATATAGATATATTCTCTATTTTTTTAACTTGAGCAAATTCTTACCTCTTCATAACCCTGCCAACCCCATTTAACTGTGCTCTGCTCTTTATCACCCCCTTGCACAGCTACTACTCACCCACTTACACACAGCAGAATCGTTTCTCCAAGAGAAACAGCTCAAAAAACCCCTTCAGAATCTCAGGCTGCTGCTCTTCAGATCATATATTTTATTCCAAAAAGCTCTTGGAAATCTTAAAAAGAAAAAAAAAAGCAAGATGCATGGCTGCTGCAAGTCTAACACGCTGTTAATAAAAGTGGTCTATTAAAACAAATTGCTCGGTATGATCATTCTGCTAAAATCAATATCTTCAAATAATAAAGCAAATCTGAAGTGCACACACGACTCCAGTCGGGCAAACCATCTGCTGGAGAGATTTGCTGAGGAGTTTTATGCCTGAAACTTTTACTCCGAGACTGTTGGTTCACATCTAATCAAGGCGCCGCTCATTTGCTGCCTCCCGTGCGCTCAGCGCTTTGCGGGCCGTTCCCGGGTCTTTAATCCCGTTTTGAGGGGCGGGCTGGGATGTAAATCAAAGGCACTTAAGTGTTTTTCCATGAAACTCTTCCCCAGAGGAAAATTCTCCTGCATATTCTCCAGAATATTCTCCGGAGGTGGAATGAGTCGGGAGGAATCGCCTCGAAAAACAAGGCGAGAAGGGGCAAACACAGCACCCCGAGAGGAGGGGATGCTTTTCCCAGCCTCGGGAACAGGAATTTGGGTGGGGGAAAAAAAGGAATTCTGGCACAGGATGGGCACGGAGGCGCTGGAGTGACCTGGAAACAGTCGGTGGCACATGGAGCAGCACAGGCAGGAAACCAGCGAGGCTGCCCCAGCAGCAGGGCTAAATAAAGCCCTTTGTTGTCCTGGAGAGGAATCCCGCCTGGATTTGAGACGGGAAGAAGGAGGTCCGTGGAGATGATATCTCCCCATCAGCACGGCAAAAGCGGCAGCGGAGGGAACAAGAAAATCCAACAACAGCCCTGAAACCCATCCAAAAACCCCCTCGAACTGTGGTTTTGGAGCTGTGAGGGGAATGGCTCTCACTGCAGTCCTGGGAATGCCTGGAGGAGAAAAAAAAGAAGGATTCAGGGAGACGTTTAACATCTCCAAGTCTCCAGGGCACTCCCGGGCTCTTCAGGGCACTCTGGTGCAGAAATTGAGGCAAAACCTCTCCAGAGCTGCCTTCCCACAAGGGATGTGGGCAGGAGTTTCTGGAGGAAGCATTTCCTGCCCCGAGAGTTACAATATAATTAATTATGCCACTGTACAAATAAAACAATAAAACAAATGGATGACAAGTTTTTAAGGAAATCACAATAAGGATGATGCTATCAGGGCACCTCTTTGTCCTTTTTTTGGGTGAATCCCATGAGTCCATCCCTCAGGAACTGAATCCCACGAGTCCAGCCCTCAGGAATTGGATCCCATCCATCCCTCAGGAACTGCCTGCTCAGAGCAGAGTTTGTGTTCTCCTGCAGGGACAGGAGCTGCCCTTGCTCAGCCCTGGGCAGGATTTGGTGCTGCCCCAAAGCAGGTGTGATCCCAACAGCTTTTTCCTAGGAGAAACAACCCCAAACTTCACTAAATCCCATTTCATCTGCAGCTCCGTGCTCTGCTCTGTCTGTCCAGCATTCCCAAAAGCTGGATCTCCTCCTGCAGCATCTTCTCCTCCTCCTCCTCCTCCATCAGCAGCTTTTGGGGGCTGAGGATGTAGGAGATGAGCTGCTCTGTCTGGGATTTGGGCAGTCTGGTTGCTCAGGCTGAGGGTTGGGATGCAGAATTTATGTCTTTTGGGGTTTCCCCTGCTCCAAGTGCCTCCACGTGCCTCTGGAAGTTCTGTGGAGAGTTACTACTCGCTCCAGTTAAAGTGGGAAAAGTTATGAAAATGCTTTGAAACTTGTGAATGGTGTAAGGTTGATTTATTTGATGTGACTTTGCACAGAAATAGCCCCTGAAGGCTGCACATCCTCTGGGCCAGCAGAGCTGCTGCCTTGGGAGGACGGTGGGAATGGGATTATTTCATCTGTCCGAAATAGTAACTTTTAAAGAGGTGAGGAAATGACTGCACCGAAACCATTGTGTGCCATCTGCCTGCTAAAACACTTATAGAAAACATGTTTCCTGGCATATAGCTTCGCAGCCATATGTCTATTGCATCATTCACAATTAAATTAAATCACCCTTAAACGCTTGGAGAAAATCCCAGCCCGTGTGAGCGAGCCTCCATCGCCGGGCTGGATGAAATGGGGACACTTGATCCCACAAATGTTGGGCTGGAGTTGACTCAGGCGTGGTTAACCTGATACAGCTGATGCTGAGTGCTGCCAGATAATTCAAGGGCATGTTCCTTGTTGTGGGCTTGCAGTTCCTGGCTGTAAAAATGTGCTGGGGCTCTGAGGGAGAGGAAATAATTCCCCAGGATTTGCTTGCAACACGCTCGTGTTGCTTTGAACAGATTTAAATGGAGAGTTGTGTCCATGAGAAAAGGTGGGATGGACAGAAATAATTGTTTATTTCTGGTTTTTCCAGCCTGGGCACAGCTGGATGTTTGGGATGTTTAGGATCTGCTGGGAGGTGTGTGCACAGAAACATCCAACAATAAAGCCTGGCCTGCTCCTTGCTAGGCTGGCTCAGAGTTTTGTCAGCTCTGGGGGAAAGGAGGGTCCCACGTGTCCAGCACAGCAATTCCTGTGCCACAGGAATGCCCAGGCTCACAAACCTGAGTGGCTGGATGGATGGAAGGATCCCTAGGTCTGTCCACAGAAATCCTCTGAGGACAGTGCATTCAGTTAAAGAATAATCTAAATAAGTCTCTCCTTTTGTGGGTTTGTGGCTCTCCTTTGAGGAAATGTTGGATTTCCCTGAGCTTTGTCCAAAAGGGGTTCTGTGGGATGCTCTGACATGGGGAATGCATAAACAGGAATGAAATCCCACATCTCTGACACGGGGAGTGTCATTCCAATCCAACCCAGCTTCCACTGGAAACCAAACCCACGAGCTTCCCGTGCCAGACCCGGCCACGGCCTATTTTTAGTCCAGCTCACTATTTCTGGTCTGGTTTTGAAAGGTGAAGCAAACCCAGCAGCCAAACCCCGATGATCCCGTTGGTTTCTTTCATCCAGGAGCAGCCTGAGCTGTGGAAAACGTCCCTGTCCACAGCAGGGGTGGAATGGGATGGTCTTTAATGTCTTGTTCAACCCAAAATACTCTATGGATCTATCACACTGATTTTTCTTTATGTTATTCAGCCCAAATTCTCACTTTCATAGACAAAAACATATCTGTTATTTAAATAAGACTCTTGTCTGCCTCTGCCTTTCACATTTCATCTCTGAATTCATTTTCTGGGCTGATATGCAATGTAAAACCTGGTTACACATTGAGTCAGGCGCTTCCCAGTGTGTGTGTGTGTGTTTGAGGGAGGAAAAAAGAGAAAAAAGGGAAAATTCTTGGTGGGAGCTGTTGGAGTCAGCAGGGCTGTGCCCACACTCAGGTTTTAAATCACATTTTAGCAGGATATTTTGGCCTTTAATAGAGCTGTGTGTCTCTGTCAGTCAGTAATAGATTACTGAACATAATAGAAATCTTTATATAGATGTTGGAGGCCTTTGCTGAGCTACAGATGTTTCCTTCCACGAAACATTTTCCTGCCACGGAACCACAGAAGGCTTTGAGCTGGAAGGGACATTCAAACATCATCTCATCCAACTCCTGTGCTATGCTAAAAGCAAAAGCTACTGGAATTTTGTCCTACAATAAATGTGGAAATACTATTTGAGGATTTCTTTGTAGGTAACACCATCCTGTCCTTTTGTGTGTGTGTTTTTTAATCCTTGTCTGGCTGTAGCCATTCCTGCCCAGGGCAGGGCTTGGGATGAGTTTTATGCCCCTTAAAACCCAAAGCAGTTTCTGTGAACCTGTGACTGTAGAAGTGTTACAGGAACATCTACAAAAAGATAATACATTGAGTAAGAGCTTCCTCGTCTTTCTTTCCACATTTTTTTTTCCTGTCCACCTCATTTTTCGATTTCCTGTTCCCAACAACTCCTTTAGTCACCTCATCATCCAGCTGTTAAAAAAAAAGATGGAATTAATACTAAACAGGAGTTGAGTTTCCCAAGTGTTCATCTCCAATTTATTTGTACCAAAGGCCAAAATTTGACTGCCATGCTGGTTTGGGTTGGAAGGGATATTGAGGATCCTCTCATTCCACCCCGTGCCATGGGCAGGGACACCTTCCACTATCCCAGCTTGTTCCAAATCCCATCCAGGCTGGCCTGGAGCATTCCAGGGATGGACATCCCCACGTGAGGCTGCAGTCCATCCCTCACCTGCCCTTCCTGAGCTGCTCCCACTGCAGTGCAGTCACTGAAGAGCCAGAGAGCCAAAATTCCCTCTTGGAGAGTCTCAGCCTGGTAATAAACCTGCACTCAGAGCTCTGTGCTGCTCCCGGGGCTCCCACCAAACATCCCTAACGAGCTGGGGGAAGTTATTGCTCTCCCACCCTGCTCCTGCTCCAGCTTTAATGCCCAACTTTCTGCCTGTGGGTTTTTCCCTGCCCCAGACCTTCTCTAACACATCTCCTCCATGCTCCCTGTTTGACTGGAGTCGATTTAGTGGGGCTGATGGAGTTATTTCTCTTCAGGTCAGCGCTGATTTCACATCCTTGGCTTCCTTGCTTAATTTGCTGAGAACGTTTCTGATTCTGCAGCCCGTTTTCAGCATTCCCCTGTTTCCCAGGGGGCTGGGGTTTGGACCTGGGGCTGCCCCACATCCCTGCAGGCTCGGGGCGGTGTTGGCTCTGCTCCGAGGGCAGCCCGGGAGCAGACCCCCGCGGGCTGGGCTGTGATCCCTGCCTCCAGCTGGACCAGGCTGTGTCCCTGCCTTCCCCCGGCCGGGAAAGCAGCAGCTCTCAGGAAAGAGTTAATCCCGGCCAGCCTTTGGGATCCTTTGCTGGGGAGAGGGCCGATCTTTTGTTTGTTTTGAAGCCGCTGGCAGGAAAGCGGGGAGGAGAAAATTACCTAAGTGATAGTGAGGTTGCCACGAACTCTATAAAAACTGGGAAATCAAAGCGGAGACAAACTCCACCTCGCCCGTCCCGCACCACAAGCACAACCCCTGAAGGAGAAACCCACCCCACGAGTGAGTGATCTCAAAGGCTTGAACTCCAACCAAGCCGCATGAGCTCAGAGCTGCTGCAGGGCTGAGCAGCCCCGGCGCTGTCCCGGCCGGATCCCGCAGCACCGGGAACAGGGAACGCCGATTTTTTGGGAACTCCCCTAGCCATGAAGTGGAGGCAGCTCCTCTGCATCGCCGTCTGCCTGCTGGAGCTGGCTGGTGAGTATCGATGCCCCAAATCCCACCCCGGGTCACAGCAGGCGCCGGGGCAGCTCCTCCGGGGGAGGAAGATGCTTCTCCGGGAGTTTGGGATTTAATCCCACCCAAAAACCCCGCGGTGACATTGCACGGAGCAGCATCAGCATCCCCGTGTGCTGGGGAAAAAAAAAAACCTCATTGCTGCTCTAAACAGGACAGGAATGGGGATCTGAACTCCCCACAAAATCCTGGATAGCACGAGGGGATGGGAATGCAGCAGGCAAGGAGTGCAGCCACAGTTCAAGTTGTCTCTCAGCCCGCGCTGGTGTAAATGAGCCACGCTTTTGTTTTGTGGTTGGAACTAAACATTTGCTGAAAATCAAATGAATCTCCATAAATATTAAAATCTCCTATCGCAGCTCTTCAAATATTCATCACATGAAGCAATGAATAACAACACCGAGATTTTTTTTTCTCTAGGTGCTAGTTTTTAAAGGGTTGTATTTTATCATTTTTGTCCCAAACCCAACAGCCATGAGGTAATAAAAAAAAGGACTAAAAAAGTGAAGCAGCACTCTGTGTGTTGCCTGGTGTGCTGGGACAGGAGCCAGGAGCCTGCGGGTGTCTCCTCAAATGTAATTTTTTCTTGCTCATACAAATGTGAGCGGCGAGAATCCATTGCAGGAATTCTCTGGGTTTTGTTCTCCCGTTTCACAGAGGTCCTTTCATGTTCCCCTGGCTGCCCAGGTAAATTGCTCACCTGAGCTGCTGGCTCACCCTCCAGTCTGTGTTCATTTTACAGGAATTGAAAAAAAACCCCAATTTTATTTGAGAGAAATGACATTGAGGGCTGTGAGGCTGGGCTGAACCAAGTGAAGGTGTGAGACAAAAGTGTGAGGGAAACTTTGAGCCTCAAACCTCGAGTTCCAAACCTTGAGTTCCTTGCACAAAACAAAAGTGATGGGGAAGTGATGAAAAGCTGGGATTTTGGAAGGACAAACCCACTGGGCAGCAGCTTTAATGCTGAAAATGTCCTTGCACAGCCCACGACCATCATTCCTGCAGGATATTCCTGCCTGGAAAGTGGAGGAGGCTGATTTCTCCTCGGTGTAGCTGCAGCTCATCCCTGGGGCTGTGCTTGTTGCTCAGCTCCGTGGGGAATCCCAGAGAATCCATCCAAGGCTCCAGTTGTGCAACTCCCGTGGAAATCCCAACTCTGTGGGTTTGAGCTCGAGTTGCTCCTGGCAGAGCTGCTGAGGGTGGGGGCACAGGGCTCCTCCTGCTCCCAGGACACCTTCAGCTCAAGCCATGTTTTATAGGAGAAAAAACCCTTTGTGCCACACTGGGACAGGGACAGGAGTCCTACAAATGTTGTGTGTGGATGGGGTGTGGGGAGGATGGAGTTTGGGTTCTGGGACCCAGGAGCAGCCTGGTCCAACCCCGCAGGAGCAAATCCCCTGGGAAACCCGACCTCAAGGGCAGCAAATCCCCTGGGAATGCTCCTCCTGGTTCTTTGGGCTTCCTCCTGAGTTTCCAGGAAGGTTTGCAGCCAGCCCTGGTGTGCAGAGTGGGCTGCAGTTCCCAGACCCTCCCAAGCTCCTGGGAGGACGCTGTGAGCAGCCTGTGTTGGAAAATTGGGCATGGATAAAGCACATGGAGAGCTGTCCTGTGCTTGTCTCACAGTGAACATGGGAAAGGGAGCATGGATTGTATTTGTACCTAATAAAAATCTCTTTATTTCTTTTACTTAACCTTTCATCTTTCTTTTTTTTTTAATATATTTTTCATTCATCTCTGCCAAGCTTGGTTTTCAGAAAAATCTCTTTTCCTGCCACTTTCACACGTTCTTTCTTTCCCCCATTCCTTTTGCAACACTTGTGAAAGTTCTGAATATCAGGAAAGGGAAAAAAAGACACTTTAAAACTTCCAGCTGCTCGGGTTTAACATCCTTCAGAGGCTGCTGCTCCAGCCAGGAGAAATCTCCAGCCCGGGAAGGTGCTGAGCTCCCGGGCTGCCCCCGAGGCCCCAGTCCCAGGGAAAGCCTGGGAGCAGCAGCTGGGCTTTGGTGTGGCAGCTCGGGGGGCTCCCCCGGCCCCACACCCACATCCGGGCCAAGGAAAAGGGGGAGGGAAGGGATTTTTATCAGATATTTCCAGAGGGAAAAGGGCTCCACCCGCTTGAATTCCTGCCACATGGCTGAGAGGCTGTGGAGCTGGGAAGGCGTGAGTAATGCCGGCTGGAGTCCTTCAGGGGCTGCTGCGGGGAGCCGGGGCTGGCTCCGGCCCGGGGCTCTGCATCCCACAGCTCCAGCCCCAGGGCTCTGCATCCCACAGCTCCAGAACTCTCCTGCATCCCACAGCTCCAGAGCTCCTCTCCTGCATCCTGTGATCCCTTCACCCTCCTCTCCTACATCCCATGGTTCTGTACCCTCCTCTTCTACATCCTGTGGTTCCATAACTCCTCTCCTGTATCCCGCGGTCCCTTTGCCCTCCTCTCCTCCATCCCGTGGTTCTGCACCCTCCTGTTCTGCATCCCCTGGTTCCTCACCCTCCTGTGCAGCCCTGGGACCAGCAGTGCCCTGGTGCCAGCTCGGGGCATCCCTGGAGCTCCTGGAGCTGCTGGAACTTGGGAACAAACTCTGCCAAAGACAGAGCTGGAGGAACTCCCCTGGGCCAGGGTTTGTGTGTCTGGTGCCCAATGAGCCCAAGGCTGAGCAGAAGGTTTTCCAGAGATTAACCAAGAGATCTGAGCCAGGATCAGCCCAGGGGGTGCAGGTCCTTCCCGGAGATTCCCAGTGGGATTCACCTGCCTCAGTTTTGTTTGCCTTGGGTGCAGGATTGGGATCCAGGGATGGAAACTTTCCTTCTCCTTCCTGAACCTTTGCCACTGCAGAGCTGTTCTGTGGCCCTGGCTCAGTGCTCAGGGATGAGTCTTGGAGCAAGTTTAACATTTCTATTCTTGCCTTTTCTTTATTCAATCGAAGATCCTCCCTAAGCCTCATTATTAAAATATCTTTAAAAAATAATTTACTTTTTAAAACCTGGGTGGGTGAACACAATGGGTGCTGTGAAAGTGCAATTTTCTTTCCCATCCCTGCATGGTTTTGCTCTTGAACATGCTCACATTGCCAGGTGAAGATTTCTCCCAGATTAATAAATAGCTTGGCTTAAACTCTAAACCCTCAATCCTAACAAATTGACAAAGTTTAATGAAGCCATTAAAAATGTATGGTGCAATAAATAACCCTCTTTAGCTGAGCACCACGTGAATTATCCAGCCCACATCTGGATCATTATTTATCTCATGAGCCCAAAGATTTTTTTTAAAAAAACCTCATCCATGTTTTGTGGCAAAGCTCCTGCACATGCTCCAAGAGAGGCAAGAAAAAGAAATCCAAAGTGACAGCTCCTCTCCCAAATTACACTGAGCAATGGCCAGGCTTCCACTGCAATACTCAGCGCTGAAAAGGCTTTGATTGGAAATTCCTCAGGTGCTTTGCAAACATCTGGAGGAGTTCAGAGGTGCTGGGGTGGCTGTGGCACTGGGGGAGGTCAGGCCCAGGCTCTGCATTGTTCTGGTGATGTGAAGTTTCCTGCTCGTGGCCAGGAAAACACAGAGCTGTGCGTGGAGCCTGGCCCTGGCTCCTTGTTCTGTGCCTCCTGCTTTTCATTTGTTAAAAGTCATCAGGAAAACTGGCTGATTTAACCAGCTGGAAATGGATTGTCTTGGAGAAGGAGGGAACTTCTCCCCCTGAAATAAAAGTTGTGCCAGAACACGAATTCTAGCTCCAGACACCTGCACTGAGCCCTCAGCAGGGCCCCCCCAGAGCAGCTGTGGGGTGGGATGGATAGGATGGATCAGGATGGATCAGGATAGGATGGATAGGATGGGATGGATCAGGATAGGATGGATCAGGATAGGACAGGATGGATGGGATGGATAGAATTGATCAGGATGGACAGGATGGATGGGATGCATCAGGATAGGATGGATAGGAGGGATCAAGATGGGCAGCACCAGTGTGGGCAGCCCCACAGGACCAGTCTGGACCCCACATTTCCCCTCTGGCCCAGCCTCCCACAGCAGGAGCACCAGAGCAGCTCTGCCCCTGCCCTCCACAGCCAAACCCCAGTGACCTGGGGCTCTGCCCTGACAAACCCTGCAGGTTCTGATCTGGGGCTCTGCCCTGACAAACCCTGCAGGCTCTGACCCAGGACTCTGCCCTGACAAACCCTGCAGGCTCTGACCCAGGACTCTGCTCTGACCCAGGGCTCTGTTGTGACAAACCCTGCAGGTTCTGACCTGGGGCTCTGCCCTGACAAACCCTGCAGGTTCTGACCCAGGACTCTGCCCTGACAAACCCTGCAGGCTCTGACCCTGGGCTCTGCCCTGACAGACCCTGCAGGCTCTGACCTGGGGCTTTGCTCTGACCCAGGGCTCTGCCCTGACAGACCCTGCAGGCTCTGACCCAGGGCTCTGCCCT
>JBBMKD010000096.1:5657128-5683265 GCA_037834095.1 Argya squamiceps | reverse complement strand
GGGGACACCAGAACCCATCCCGTGGCATTTGGGGACACCTGAGGGGGTGTGAGCGGGGCTGGGGGACACCAGAACCCATCCCGTGGCATTTGGGGACACCTGAGGGGGTGTGAGCGGGGCTGGGGGACACCAGAACCCTCAAACTAGAGCTGGAAACTTCCCCAAAGTTCCCAGGCAGGGAGCAGTGGGCAGCAGCCCCAGGGATGGCACCAGCTGAGGGCACAGCAGCCTCCTGTGACACCTGGCAGGGACCCAGCCCCAGCCCTGGCATCTTTAGTCACTTCTGGGTGGTATTTGGGCACCCCAAATTCGGGCACCCCAAATTCGGGCACCCCAAATTTTAAGGCTGCCACCTGAGCCAGTGGAAGACATCCCTGCCCATGGAACAAGATGAGACTTAAAGTCCCTTCCAACCCAAACCATTCCATGATGATTTATTCTTATTTTCTGGGGGGATTTTTTAAATAGTTTATTCTTATTTTCTTGGGGTTTTTTTTTGGGAAGGATTGGTATTTGATCCCATCTTAGAGGCTTGAACCCAGTCCTTGCCATTCCTCAGGTGCTGGCCCTTCCTGCAGGATGAACAAGAATATTCAGCTTTTTTTTTCCCCTTTAAAAGAGTTAAACAGGCTGGGAAGGAGCTGGTTTATGTGGGGTATTTTAAGAGGAAAATAACTGGCAGGAACATGAGCAAAGCTGAAAGTATTTTCATCTGTTTTGGTTTGTAATGTTTAATGTTTTGTTTTCTACTTTACGAGTTATACAAAGGAATCGCTCAAAACAAAGTTCTCCCATTCTGGTAAGGGGGAAAAAAATCTGTGGTGGGACTAATGAGATTAATGAGAATTGGCTAAGCAAGAAAAAATCCAAAATATCTTGATAAATGACAACATCCATTTTTTCTTTGGAAAAAAAAATAGAAAAGTTCCTTCTCTAATTGAGCCTTGTTTGCAAAATAATTCCAGGCTGGGAAGAGTAATCAGCTCATGCATAAAAATACTGCTTTAGCATTAATTTTCATTTTATTAGTGGTAGCTTGGATTTTAGGAGACACTGGTGGTTTTCAAACAATTTTTTGCTACAGAAGTACAAAACACCTGTCCTAAATTTATGGGCCCTGGTTTTATGAACAGCTATGTTGAGAACTGATCAAGAAAACACATTTTTTAAAAAAATAAATTTTGGCAGTTTGAGGCCAAAACAGCTGTGAATGGATCCTCTTCTTGCCCCCTCTATTTTATTTTTTTTTCCCAAGTATTTTAAAAGATAACAGCTCCGAACTCTGTATTTTTAGAAGCCTCCAGAAGGCTCAGCCGAGACCCAGAGGCCGCCGAGGCTCGGCGCTGCACAAGCGAATTATTCAGGCCAGTTTATCCCCGGCCAAAGCAATTTACAGTCCCGGTTTCCAGGCTGAGACAAGAGGCAGGGAGAGAGCTCGGGCAGCGCTGCCAGCGCCAATCCCAGCAGGAGCAGCAGGAACAGCAGAACGCCCCGGTCAGCCCCGCCAGCCAGCCAGCCTGATGAATATGATAATCCCAAATATGATAATTTTCGGTAATAAAAAAGCACTTCAGGATTTTTTTTCTTTTTTTTTTCTTTTCTTTTTTTTTTCCCCTTTTTATTTTTTGCTGTTCAGAGGAGAATAAATCATTTTCTGTGGCAGCGAGGTTCTGGCTCCGGGCGTTCCCCTGGCTGCGGGTGTGTGTGTCTGGCAGCTCCCGAGCGCCCGTGGGTGCTCAAGGCGGGGTGGGAGCGGGGCTGAGGCGGCTCGGGATGAATCACGGCACATTTCCCAATCCCTGCCGTGCCTGGAAAAGCGGCAGCTCCAGGCAGACACACACACACACACACAGAGAGAGACGGGCAGCGGGATGTGCCCTCCCCTCCACAGGCCCGAGGCTCTGTGCTCACCTGGAGGTGATCCCGGGAGCAGCAGAGACATCCCTGACATCCACAGGGCTCCTGTTGGCCCAGAGATGCTAAACAAGCTGCTCAGGAATGCCCAAACAGATTTTATTTTATTTTTTTTCCCCCTGCTGTTTGGTCATTTCCCAGTCGGAAAATGTTGCTTTGTTACATTACGAGGTTGGCGGAGATTTTTATGGGAGGTTTTTGTGTACCCAGGGTGCAGCTCCGGGGAGATGGGAGGTGACAGCAGGAGGGACAGCCAGGACTGTGGGACAGCCAGAAAGTCTGCTCTGTCATCAGCTGGTTGACATTTCTTTTGGGGAATCAAAGAGGGAATTTCTGTCAGCTCAGGGGAACGCCCAGCAGCCCACAGGTACCGACTGCTCTGCACTGGGTCTTCCTCATTTAATCAAAAACAAACAAAAAAAACCCCACCAAATCCTGGATCTGCATTTCAGTGCAAAGGGCAAATGAACCCTAAAAATGTGAATTGAAATATTTTCTGAGTTCTAAGCAGAAGTACTGTTGCCCCTCAGCACACCCAAAGCCTTATCCCCACTCAGAGCTACCTGCCAGCCCTGGACACGGTCCTGCCTCTCTCAGGGCTGTGTCCTGGCATTCACCAGGACTTTGATTTTTACATAAAATATCCCATCAGGGCTCAGTTGGACATTTAAATTAAATCCATGCTATTCCCCCTGTACTTGCCAGAGTTGTTCCTCAGGTAAATCCAAGATATTAAAGTTTGATTTCTGACACGGAGGAAATCATTATTTTCTTCACTAAAAGAAACCCCAGAGCATTCACTCTTGGTTCCTGATTGATTGAACAAAACTAAGTTGTTATAGCTGAAAGGATTAATTTTCTGGCTAAATATTTAAATTGGTAATTAATATCCATCCCTTTGGTGGGAAAAGAGTTGTTGGCCAGAGTTTCCTAGACTGGACGGGACAAATAAACTCACCAGAGTTTGGAAAACAGAGGCTTAAATCTGTTTATTTCACACTAAACATTTTGCAACGCTGCTTGATGAGAAGCAGCCAGCTCGGAGTGTTGTCCGGGAGGAAACAATAAAACCGGCCAGGATTTCTGGCACTGCCCCTCTGCGGGGGTTCAACCAGAGCCTGGCACGGGGACAAGCCCGGGAGGAGGTGCCGAGGGTTCAATCTTTAACCAGAGAGGCCGCGGCAGCCGCAGCCCTGCCCGGCAGAGTTTGTTTGGGTCACGGGCAGAGCAGATTTGCAGCGGGGAGAGGAGCTAAGCCGGGCTGGGCAGCTGGAGCGGCAGGCGGGGACACTGCTGTCACCACCACCGTCACCGTCACTGTCACTGCCACCCTCCGAGCCCCCGGGTCATGCAAGGACGGGCACCGAGAGCCCCCGGCCCCGCTGCGGGCACCGAGCCCCTCTGCCTTCACCGCCTCCTGCGCCCACGGGGAGCGGGGACCTGGGGAAAGCAGGAGTGTGGCTGTAATTGGGATTAATCTATTTTTAGCAGGCTGTCTGCTGCCCTGTCCACGCTCCAGCTGAGATGTTTAATTCTGTCCAGCTCGACTCTTTCTGCAGTGGCACCCAGGACTGATTTTTCTTTTCTTACAAACCTTGAATTCTTTACTTTTTCTTCTTTTTTTTCCTGTTTGTTTTTTTTTTTTTTCATTGTTATCCTTTGTTTTCTTAAAAAAAAAACAAAATCACCTTTTCCCCCCCACGTACTGGAAAATCCAGAACTAAAGTAATACAAAGGTTTCTGTATTAAAAAAAAAAAAAAAAAGAAAAAGTTATACAACGTTTACTATCATTATTATTCATTTTACTATGGAGTTTGGAAACCTCGTCATAGATCAGGAATGTGTTGTACCCTGCGCTGCACAAACAGCACAGAAGGAAAATTGCCTCTTCCAGGCTATATTGGATAAAAACACGCAGTGATACCAAAAGGATTTTTTTGTTTAGCAGCAGCAGGACAAGACGTCAAAACCATCTCGGAGCACCTCACCATTCACTGACCCCGCGTTTAAATACCTGCCGCGCGTATCTTTAACCTTTTATGAGGTATTTGCAAAGGGAACTTCGAGATTAGCACTTGGGAAAACACCCTGGAACACAGTTGGACCGACATCAAGCGCCTCCCGCGGCCCCGCTGCCCGGCCGGGGAATGTTTTTGCCTTTCCCGAATCCTCCTGCCCCGTGCCAGAGCGGGACCCGCCGCCCAGGGGAGCGGCACATTTAGCAGAGTGTGGGGCAGCGAGTGGGGCTGGTTGGGGTTTTCTCAGGATTGGGAAGATGCTCGGCAGGGAAAACCCGGCTCCGGTGCCGAAATCTGCCTGCAAAGGCAGCCCGGGGCCGGTTGTGCTCGGGGCACGGGCAGGGCGGGTTTGCAGGGCGGGTTTGCAGGGCAGGTTTACAAAAGCAGAGTTTGGATCCTGCCCACCCCGGCTGTGCCCCCGCCCCGGGCCGGGCTGACTCACGGAGCTGCGGGTGCGGAGCTGGAGCTGCGGCTATTTCCGTGCTCCCCCTGCAATCCCCGCTCCTCCGGCTGCGCTGTCAGGCACCTCAGCACCCCCGCCGCCTCTATTCTTAGCAGCTAATAGCTGAAATAATTCCTTTTGTCTCCCGCGCTGTTGGCTCCTCGGATCGCCCCCACAGCCGCTGGCAGCGCTGGGGGAGCGGCCGGGGGTCCCGGGGGTGAGGGCAGGGTCCCTGTGCCAGCCGGGGATTGTGGTGTGGGCTCAGCATCCCAAACACCCCGACCCCGACTCCAACACAGGCGGTGCTCTGAAGCAGCTGGGATGTTCATGCCACCTCCTAGAAAAGGATTCTGGCTCCTCCGGCTGGGTTTCTTAGACTTCACCGGAAAAATTCCAAGTTTTTAGAGGGAGGGCCGGGTTTTCACCTGCGGGCTCCCGTTTCAGTGCCTGCTCTGCGCCCGTGGGCTGGGTTCGCACCGAGAATGCGAACGCTCCGTGCAAATGTGAGTCCCCAGTGCCAGCACAGCCGTGCCAACACATCCCCGACAGCGCCCGGGAACGATCCCACACCTCTGGCAGCGCCGGCTTTTGATCTCGGCACCAGCTGTTCCACACAATTCCCTCGAACCACCCCCGAGGGGGCTGTGAACCCCCCACCCCGCTCTTTGTGGGACTGTCAGCTGCGCACACCCAAACAGACGCACGGAACCGGCTTTAAAAACTCTTTGGGAAGGGGTTTATTGCTCTTTTATCTGCCTGCTGCTCTTCCTCCTGCTGCGTGGGATCCCAGGGAGAGCAGAAAAGTGTTCCAAATGGAACAGGGTGCCCAGAGAAGCTGGAAGTGTCCCAGGCCAGGCTGGATGGGGACAGTGGAAGGTGTCCCTGCCCATGGCAAAGGGTGGCACTGGAAGAGTGTTAAGGTTCCTTCAACCCAAACCATTCTGTGACTCTGCTGGACTGGTAAAGAAAGGACTTACTTCCATTTCTCTGGAATTCACTAAAGAAGCTTGTCTGGAAAACAATAAACCTTTTGAAAAAAAACCCACGAAACCTGAACATTTGTTGTGGTTCTGTCCCTCACTGAGGCTGTGTTTGGTATCACCGACAAATCCAACAAGAGCTCCCCCACATCAGCACTTGAAAAACCAACTATTCTGCATTTTAAAGGAGCTTTTAAGCCTCCTGGGTTGGTAAAGTGAAGAAACTTTTCCACTGCCCCGTGCACCTTTGCCCGACTCTTTGCTCCTTCCGTTTGTGCCCGGCCACTCCCGAGGGGATGTGCCAAGGCTCCCCTTCCGCGGCTGCCGAGGTCGAGGGGTTACAGATTTACAGCTGCCCGGACTTGCTCCGGCCCGGGCAGGAATTCGCTTGGCATAAACGAGGCCTTTGGATTATTTATCTCAGCCTTTCAGTGAAACAGGAACATGCCCTGATTTTAACAATCGTGCTTCCTGCGCTGGGGGAAGGTGTGGCCGATGGCATTTAAACCGAAACCCGAGCCAAGGCTTTCCCGGCGGGAAGCTGGAAGTGCGGGCAGGAGGACCACGAGGGTTTCCTTCAGCACTCAAAACACCGAGGGCCTCCCTCAGGTTATTTTATCACCCCCAGCAGCAATAGTGATGAGGTATCATTATGATGATGTGCACGAGGGGGAGATTTGGGGAATACCAGGCTCCAGATGTTGTTGCTGTTAAGGTCATCGCAGTGTGACAGGAGAAAATGGCACAGGAGACACTGGAGAACTGAGGATGAACCTTTAGGTACAGCCTGGCACAGCAGCAGTGCAAGCCCAAACTTCCTCTGGAAGCTGGGGAATCACTCCCTGATCCTTTCATGGTGCTGAGGAAACTGCCAGTGACAGACTGGAGGGTCAATCCTCACCCTCCCTCCTCAAAAAATGGTATTTTCCCCAAACATCCACCCTGAACCATCCCAGTTGCAAGTCCTGAAATCTTGTTCAGGACTATAAAACCTCTTTATTTTATTAATCAGCACTGTAAGCCCTCAGGGCCCAGCTGTGATCAGCCATGGGGTCACCCCCACTTTTGGAAGAGATTCCTACCCTGCCATTCCAACAGTGACACTGATCTCCCCTGTCTCAATCACAGCCATGTGATTTTTCCCATTATTCCCATTTTCCAAGTCTGCTTTCTAGCCCAGGGCTTTGCACCCTCAATGGCAGTTCTTACAGAACCAAAGTTCTGCCTTCTACTTTTAAAGTCTGGAAGGAAAAGAAAAAAAGCCAAAAAAACCCCCAAACCAACACAGTACCAACACACAGACATGGGCTCCAGTTAAACCAGAAAAGCAGCCTCGATTTTTATTGTGGAATGTCAGAGATGTTCAAACCAAAAAATACCAAATCCTGCCCAAGAGTGTCGGAAAATTACTTTATGTTTTTAGACCTCATCAGTCAGTTCTGGGGGCTGAAGTTTCCCCTTGCCCCAAGATTTCTTACACAGTTGATTGTTCCCCAGTGCAGCACAGCTCTGAGTTCTTCTCGGGAGCCTGAGTGCCACCAGCAAGTACTTAGAGCCAGGTAAAGATAGAAACATTCCAGGGCTGGTGCTTTTCAAAGGAAAGCACACCACAAAATAAATGCATTTCCCCTGAAAGCAACCAGAAAGAGTCACTTGAAATAAATCAAAGTTGGCTTCACCTCCTTTAACGCACCACAGGCCTGACAAAAGCGGTGTGAGCTGAAAGCATCAGTGAACTGCTCCATTTCTGAGGCTTCCCAGCGTTTTTCATCTCTCCCTGGTGTTTCATCTCGCTCTGTCACGTCTGGAGCTCCGTGCATCTCTCGAGCTGGCCTCTGCCTGCCTGCACGGCGTGGTGCAAACCACTGGGGAAAGTGGGAGTGCGGAAAATCCGCCCTGGCCCCGCGTCTCGGGGCTCCTGAGAGAGTGGGGTGACTGAAAACCTCAGCAAACCCCGGCCTGCCTCGGGGGGTGACTCATTTCAGGAGCCTGGGCTCGCTCCCAGTCATTAAGGAAGGAGTTAATCCCTGCAGCTTTGGCCACAAAGTGGATGTGTAAGGCCTGGCGTCCCATGGGCAGGATTGCATAAGAAACCGTGTATTGTGGCATTTAGTTGATCATGCACTACTTCTTCTGGTCACATGGAGGCTTGATTTCCCCTTGCATCAGCTACTACAGACTTTTTACATTTCTCGTACTGGTGTCTGCTCAGTTCAGAGGGGTCATCCCCTTCACCCCACAGCACAGCCTGTGCTGCTCACCCAGCCCTGACCCACGGGATCTCACCCCATTTTTGTAGGATCCTATCGGAGGGCACTTGTAATTTTTCTCATTTGTGCCTGTGCGTAACAGGTGTCATTTTCAGTGTAGTACAGACAAATCCCAAAATAGCTCAGGCTCTTCAGACGCTGCGAGGAGAAAAAAAAAAAATCGTGGTTACTTCAGCTTTGGTTGTAGTGAAAAACCCAAACGCTCGCAGCCGGCTCTGAAGTCGGAATTAAAATGGCAGACAGAGGATGGAGCAGGGATCTCTCTGCATTCCCTGTTTCCTGATGGACTGCTCCTCGCTGCTCTGTGTGTGCACATCAACTCCCTCACAGTGCTGCCTCTCCATCAGCTTTCCCTGATTCCCAGGAGCTGCACCTACCACGGATCCTCCTCCTCCACACTTCCCGGTGCTGGCAGAGCTCTGCTTCCCCTGCCGGGTGCTGGGGCTGGCCAGAGGCACCGGAGTTATCCGAGGGATTTGGGGGGCAGAGGAGAGGAGAGAGAGTGCAGCTGCAAAAGGCTCCTTGCCTGGGGATGATGCTGCCTGCTGCGCTGAAATGCAGAGCTGCCTGTGGACTGTCTTTGTCGGGGATTATTGGATTCTGGTGACTCCAGGAGAGCAGTCATTAGTTCCCCTGCCTACGCCGAGCGTTTTGAATCTGTGTGTGTGATAACACTTATTAATACTGCTCAGATTAAGAAGATCCTATGGCTTTCCAGCACTTTCAGCACCTTATCTCACACCATGCATCTGCCCAGCAGCTGAACCACGCTCAGATCAGTGTCCTGCGGCCAGCAGAGCAGGGGCTTGTGGGGCCAGCAATAGCCTCATGCCCCCAAGTCCTGCATTTGTTCACAGCAGCAGCTCCTCTTAAGCTGCCTTGTGCTTCAGGGGATCTGCCTGCTGAGGATTTGCAGGACATGGGCCTAAAATATTTTATTTCAGGAAGTCAAGCAGTGGTTCCTGTCACCGAAACAGTTAATCAGAAAGCACCAACTCTCCACTGCAATGTGTGTGTGCGTGCACGTGTTTTTGTTTTTTAGAGCCAGCAAGATTTGCTTTGGTTTTTTTAAAGCAGAAAACACCAAAAAAGTTGGCTGTGGTTTCAGCTGCTATCGCTCGAGATTTGTACTGCTGACTACCAATCCTAAAAGAGTTAACCTGGTAAGTATGACTCAGAAGCAGAGGAGATGCGAGGCTGAGAGCCGGGGAGGAAGCGCAGAAACAAGAGGTGAGGAACAGAATAATTGCCAAAAAAAGGTGCAGAGTCCAAGAGCGACGTTCCCTCCGGTCTGCCTGGCCCTGGCACCGCTGGCACGGGCTCCCTGGAAAGCTGCAGTTCCGCTCTTATAACACAAGGAGCAGGCTGGAGAATTTAGAGCTGCGTCACAGAGCTCAGCGAGAGAGTGAGAGAGCAAGCTCCGTCGATAGGTCTACCAGCAACAGCCCTGCTGCAGCAAGAGGGGAGAGAGGCAGCAAGAGAGGCAGAGAGGGCTCCAGGAAGAGAAGTGGCAACCAACACCACGGACTGGGCTCCTGCCACCATGCACTGCCATTTGCACCTGGCACTCGGGCTCGCCTGGCGTAGGAGGCTTCGCCCATTGACGATGCTGGAGACCCGGCGCGCTTAATCCCACGGGGAGGGAGAGTGGGCAGACACCGAAAGGGTTAAGGGGAAGGAAATTTCTGGAACCTTCTCTTCTGCGGCGCTCCAGAGCGAGCGGAGGGCTGGGGACTGCGCAGACGGTGCACGGGCACGGCTCCTCAGTCCGGTTCGTCTCCCTCACGTACGTACCCTTCGATCAGGATGGGGCTGGAGCTGCAGCCACGTATTCGGATTGTTTGCAGGGTGTCCCTTTTCCCCCGGCGCCCCTAAGTTCGGCTCCCAAAAGTGCCTTTATTATTATTTTGGCTGGGTAGGGTTGCTCTGTTCTGCGTCAGAGCTGTTTTCTCAATGGAGCGACGGCACAGGTTGTACTAATGTCACTCCTGCCGGCATTGCTGTACTGCAGAGGAGGGTAGTAGTCGTGGGGGAGAGATGACAACTTTGCAAAGACTGCTGTTTTCCCGGTTTGTCTGGGCTTTTCCTCCCCCCCCCGTGTCCCTGGAGGCTGGCATGTCGGCGAGGGGTTGGTGCAGGGGTTAACAGGCGCCCTGCGACTCGGAGCTCGGAGGTTTGTCACTGCGTAGTTCGCAAAGTGGCAAACCGTGACGCAGTGATCATTGCAGGGCACGTCGTCCAGTTTTTAAAAGCACTGGGGACAGGTAGACGGGTGCCTTCCAGACGCTTCCACACCAGCTGAAAGGGGTTAAAGATGAGTCGAGCCGGGGAAGCGAGCATTTAGGGATTAAATGTCATCATTTTGGCGTTGGAAAGTTGTTTACCTTGCTCTCTCGGTGTCTCCATGCTGGCAGGCGGCCAGCTCACATGTGATAGTCTTCCCTGGACTGCTGCATCATTAACGAGAGCCAGCGCCGGCTCCCATTGGCCGGGGAGGGCGCAGCGCCGGGGCCGCGCCGCCATTGGGCGCGCCGGGGATGGCAGGTGGAGCGCCCGAGCCCATTGGCCGTGCGCGGGTGTCAGCGGGGCGGCCGTGCCGAGGGGCTGCCGCTGCCCTCTGCTCGGTGCCCGCTGCCCTCTGCTCGGTGACCACTGCCCGCTTCCCATTCCCTGCCTGCTCACTGCTTCCCATTCCCTGCCTGCTCCCTGCTCCCTGCCCGCGGGTGTCAGCGGAGCAGCCGTGCCAAGGGGGCTGCCCCCTGCCCTCTGCTCAATGCCCACTGCCCACTGCCCTGCTCCCTGCTCCCTATTCCCTGCCTCCTCTCCGCTCCCTGCCCGCGGGTGTCAGCGGAGTGGCCGTGCTGCTGCCACTGCCCAGTGTCCCCTGCCCTCTGCCTGCTTCCCATTCCCTGCCTCCTTTCTGCTCGTGTCAGTGGAGTGGCCGTGCCAAGGGGCTGCCCGCTGCCCTCTGCTCAGTGACCACTGCCCGCTGCCCTCTGCTCAGTGTCCATTGCTCACTGCCCACTGCCCTGCTCCGTATTCCCCACTCCCTGCCTGCTCCCTGCCCACAGGTGTCAGCAGAGCAGCCGTGCTGAGGGCTGCCCTCTGCCCACTGTTCGTTCCCTGCCTCCCATTCCCTGCCTGCTCCCTTCTCCCTGTCTGCAGGTGTGAGCAGAGCAGCCGTCGAAGTGCCAGGCTGTCCTCTGCCCAGTGCTCCCTGCTCCCTATTCCCTGCTCCTGCCTGCTCGTGTCAGCCAGAGTGTCCATGCAGAGCAGCCAGCAGCAGGCTCCTGTCCTCTGTCCACTGCTCCCTGCTCCCTATTCCCTGTCTGCAGGTGTCAAACCTGAACGTTCATCCCAGCACTCCCAGTAGCAGCAGCTGCCCCTGCCCTATTCCCTGCCTGTTTGTCTGTTCCCCCTGCTCCCTGCCTGTTCCCTACCTTCTCCCTGCCCATTCTCCATCCTGCTCTATGGCTGCTCCCTGCCTGATTGCTGCCCATTCCCTGCCTGCTCCCTGCCCACTGCTCCCTTCCCACTCCTGCTCCCAGCTCCCTGCCCACTGCCCACTCCCTGCCACCGGCCGCTCGCTCGGTGCCCACCTGGGATCCCGGGATGCCAGGTGTCCCTGGGGCAGCAGGCAGGACAGGAGCTGGTCCCTGCTCGGTGTGCTGGGTGCAGCCCTTCGCCCATGGGAGCTCCCAGGAGGTCTCGTTTTGCCGTCCAGTTGTGGTGATGACGTGTCAGAACTGCAGCCCGCGGTGCAGGGGAAAGTACCGGGGTTCAGGGCTTTTCTCCTTGCTTCCTTCTCCCTTGTGAGTCTTGGCAGCACAGTGAACTGCTTGGGGTAGGGATTGCACCTGGAAATTATGTTGTGGGAATAGTTAAAGAAATTAAAATGACTCTTGCCCAAAACTCAGCTTTTGTTTGCACAAGTGTGAGTTTGCCACAGGCTTGGTAACATCCCAGAGAGATGGAGGCTGCTCTCAGTGATGGGTCTGTAAAGGTTTGCAAAGGAGCAACAGCCTTAGAAAGCAAGGACGGAAGGACTGGGAAGGACTGGCCAAGGATGAATGGGAGACGGAGGGCAGAGTGCAGCTCCAGAGAGAGGACGAGGAAGTGAAGAACACTTTACCCTCTTAACATTTACCATACTATTTTTTCACCTCTCTTCTTAAAGCGACCAGCAATGAAGATGGCAGCTCTGCCTGGAAGTGCTGAGGACACAGCCAGCTTTGAGCTTGGTCCTTCTGGCCGAGGAAGTCTCCCGATTATGCAGTGGAGTGGTAACTTTGCTTTCTCATACAACAGGGACCATTATCCCACAGCCTTTCATCATCCTGAGGCTTACCCAAGTTTCAGGATGTGCTAGCAGGAGCGTTTAATCTCCGTTACTCACTGGCTGACATCTCCAGCGGCAGGGTTGGTTGTTTAGCAACAACGGCTGGGCTCAGCACCGGCTCAGGCACCGCGCCGTCCCCATCGCCCGGGCTGCAGCCTGGCCTCTGCAGGGTGCTCTGGGACTCAGGGGAGACAGGGCAGGGCTGGGTTTGCACCCCGAGTGGAGTTTGGTCAAGAAGGCCGCAGGCGCTGCGGATTTTTCGCGACTCCGTCCTTTGCGCAGGGCCGCCATTTCCAACGGCAGTGTGGCGCAGGGACGGGGAGGGAAAAACCCCCAGACTGTACGTGCCACTCCCCATTTCCTTCCCCTCTTCCCCATCTCCATCTTTCCTCCTTCCCCTCCTTTTTCTGCCAGATTCCGTAGGGAATTTCAGCCTCTTACTGCAGTCATCACAACCCCTCCTGACTCACTGCCTTCGCTGGCTGGAGCTGGCTCCCTCGGAGCATCCTCGCCTCCCGCAGCGCCAGAGCCGCAGAGCAGGGGAACAGCAGGAACAGCAGCCACCACGGTGGTCCCTGCAGACAGACAGACAGGCATAAATACACACACACAGAGGAGAACAGTCCCAGGCAGCTGTGGAAGGGGTTCTGTACGGCCAGGAGCTGGACTAAGGCACGATGCTGGTTGTGTGGATGATGGGTGGGTTGAGGCTGTTTTCCCGAGTGTTGGTTGCATGGACAACTCTTTGTGGTTTTCCCCACCGCAGCTGTGGGGTGGAGAAGCCCTTACTTTGTAAAGCTGGTGCTGCTTCATGGCTTTCAAGGAGGTGATACTGGCTGCTGAGTGTGTTCAGTGTAGGAATGGTTTTGGTTTGATTCCTTTCGCCACCATGTTTTGGCCACAGCGATGGTTTAACTGTGCCTAAACACAGGGAGGGTAAGGAGACGGATAAAAGAGGAGTTATTTCAATGTTAAACTTCAGCTGTAAATCTCATTACTCAGGAATTGAGGTTACTGTCAGCAGGTAAATCTGTGGGACTGGCAGAAAACAAGGCTAAGAAGGGGACATGGCATATTTCTGTAGGACAGCAGTGATTGTGTGCACGGGGATGTCACTGTCACCGCGAGCTGCACCTGGGTAATGGCTCCGTGGTCGTTCTCTGCACAGCGCTGCAAAAGGACTGGGGAAAGCTGCCATTTCCCCCTCCCTCTGACACTCGTGTGTGTGTGACACTGTGTGAGCTGATTCATTTTCCTGTATCTGGGTTTCCCTGCTCTGGGGAGTGGGGTTTGCTCTGCCTGGGCCTTGGTGCAGCACCGTGACGCAGCGTTCGGTACCACAGAACACACGCAGTTTTCTCTGGCCGCTCAGGGACTGCGGGACTCGGGGAAGGAAGGGCAGGATTTCACATGCCCACGATAGAAATTTAAAAGCTTTACCTCTTCTTGTCTGCTAGCGAAGGAAGGCTCTGTGAGGGCCGAGACAGCCATGATCTCCTCCTGCACTTGTTTTGCTGATGGTCATGTTACATCTGTGACGCAGACGAATTTTGCTGTTGGTTCCTTGTCGGTGCTTTAGGGAGTGGAGCTGATGGAGGCACAAGCTTGAATATGGTTAGAAACGTTCATTTCGTATTGATGTGAAGAGATTGAACCACACCTGAAGGGTCAGGGGTATCAGATCCACCTAGTGACCCCCCCAAACGGGGAAGGAATTCGGGTGAGCCCCAGCACGCCTGGCCATTTTGCTGCTCACAGAGCAGGCTCAGAGCCTGCAGCGCTGCTGCTGCTGCTGTTCATTTCCATGTTATACAAATACAGCATTGGGCTCTGTGTCAGGAGCTTTCTGATGCTGTGAGAAGCTTAAAGTCTACAAGCAAATGTTTTTCTTTTCTTATTTGGGAACATTCATTAAAACATCTAAATGCCAAGTGTTCTACCCTCTCTCCTCTGACAAATCTCTCCCAGACCTATCCAGAAAATTCAGTGCTGCTGCGTAGGATTTGTAAAACTTTATCATGGTGTTTTCTTACAGTTTAATATGGGTATGGCTGGGGGGAGAGTAAGATTTAATTAGGTTAAATATCTCTAATGCTGATGTTAATGGACAAGGATGGAGGCAAGAGATAGGAGTTATCCATATCCTCTTTATCTCTGTCCATAGACAGTCCCAAGCCCAGGCTGTGAGGAAAAAAGGGAATAACTCCATCCCATTCCCACCCACCCAAACAATCTGGGTGCAAAGGCAGCCGGAGAAAAGGCCAAGCTGGAATGTCACAAAATGGTTCCACCAGCTCTGAGAGATGCCAGTGCCGTTGATCCTGGCACGGCTCCGAGAGCGGCACCGCGAGCTGCCTGCTGCAAGGTCATTCCCCTGACTCATGGTCAGCAACCAGTTGGTTCAGCAACTCCCAATCCACTTCTCTTGCAACTGTGCCCATGCCTGAACCTGGAGGGGAGGCTTGAAAATTAACATTACTGCAGCAGTGGGGACACTGAGCCCAAAACTGTAGCTCCAAAAAATCCTGTGTCTCTGAAAGATTTTAAAATCCGTATCTCTAATTTCTTTCTTTGCTGGCTCCAAAAACTTTCCACCACTTCCCTCATCCCCTTTTCCCCCCAAGATTTCCTCTGGACTGTTGAGAATCAGGAGTGATGTGTATCTAAGGACTCACACTCTGTTGTAGGAAGAAAACCTCTGTGTATATTTGCATTTCTGCAGCTATCAGGTGGACTCTGCAGGCTCCCCAGAGCCTGTCAGGCCAGGGGTGTCTCTCAGGTGCTTCCAGTTTCAGGTACCTCAGCTCAGGAGCTGTGTTGTCCCCTCCCAGGTTTCCCCACTATTCCCTGGTGTTCCTATTTGCCCATCTCACTCGCATTTTGTTGTCTCAGGACAACACCAGCCATGGATCTGCTCAGGGCTGGCTCTGGTTGTGTCAGCCTCCCAGGCAGCAGAGGAGTGGTTAATGCCTTTGAGAAAAAATCATTTATTTAGTCCCCAAAGTTCAACTTGGGGGCACAATCTGTGGACAGAGAGGGACAGGGGAGCAGAGCAGGCCAAGCAGGGCCACGAGCAGACCCCTCCTGCTCCCAGAGCTGCCAGCCCACCCTGCCAAGCCCCCAGCCCTGGGGGAGGGCAGCCTGACCCTGCTCACCAGGAGCCTTTGCTTTCCCCATCATTATTCCCTGGTTTCCAAAGGGACAGAACCTGGCTGCCAATCCCCCACGCCAGTGACGGCTCCTCGCCCACAGGGAGGCAGATGTGATGGCTCGTCTGCTAAAAACTGAGCCAACACACTGTGATTCAGCCCTCCAGCTTTCCAAGGAAGAGCTATTTCTGAGTGGAGCTCATCTCTCCAGCTCCCCCCACAAACACTCACAGAGCTCAGGAGTCCAACAGCAGCCACTGGGTTTGCATTTGGATATCCCAAATATATATATGCCCCAATATAGATAATATATAGCTATATAGATATCAAATATAGATATAGCCCCAATGCTGCCTGAACACTGACAGTGGCTCTTGGACACACGGTGATGTTTCAGGGATGGAATGATGGAAATCCTGGGAACAGGGACAGAGCAGCAGCTCCTGTGCTTGGGGGAGAGTCAGGAGTGTTTGGTCAGTGCTTTTCTCCCCAGCTGTTTTGCCAGGTCCTTGTACTGCAGGCAGTGTTAAACTAAAGGCTTGTTTTCAGATTTAAATGTTGAAAGGCAGGTTATACTCCAGTGAACATCTGGCTGGGTTTGTTTCCTTATGCTCCTCCCTGGCACAGGACATTCTTTTGCCTCTTGAATGACACAAAAGAAGAATATGGCTTCCCTTGCCATTACCTGGAGGAGCAGGAGCAGTGGTGTTGGGGGAACACCATGTTCCTGAACTGACTGTACAAATCACAACAATCATCTCCCTGTGAGAGCTTTCAAGCCCTGCAATCAGTACTTTACATTCTAAAGTGATGCTTGGGTACAGGAGTTAGGAATAGAAAATGGCCTTTCTGGATGCAGCTGCTTAGGTGGATCATTTGTTTGAGTGGAGTGAGTTTTGCAATGTGCTGCCCACTCAGGTTGTGCAGGGCTAAATTTGATGAGTTTTCGTTCCCTCTGCCCTTCCCTGACCTCAGGCATGTAAGTGCAGTGCTTTTCTTCCCCTGGATGAGTTTGCCCAGTTTCACCTCAGTGTTCCCTGTGAAATCTGGAATCCCCCACAGGATCCAGGGGCTCAGCAGTTCCTGTGCCCCCCAAACAGGCTGGGGTTTGCCCAGGAACTCTCCTGAGAGCAAAGCTGGAGGAAAACTCGATGGCCCCAGGCAAGCCAAAGCAATTTCAGATGAGCAGGGGGGGATCCCAAGATGGGGAACTACAGCATGAATATCTAAGCACAGCTCTAATGGTCACCGTGCTAAAACTGACACTGCAGAGAGCTCTGACAGATTCCCCTCCACAGGAATTGAAATCAGTGACTCAAATCAAGCAGGCCTGACTGTCCCAGGGCTCACAGTTAGAAGGGACACAAAGCTCCACAGGCTTTGACCCCCATCCAGTCTCTGCCTTGGGGTTTTGGGGGGTTTCAGACACAGTGTCTGGCTTTTAGCCCCATTTGTACTGCAGTTGTAAGAGTAGGACTGAAGGAATAAGAATCCTGAAATTCAGGGTTGGAATGTAGAATTTTTATTGTGGTCTTAATAAAGGAAAAAAAGTTCCTCCCTTCTGCTTTAAACTGAAGGAAGTTTTTGCTGCCCATAACAGCAGTGGCAGCTCCAGCACCATCTCCTAGGCACAAATATCAATTTTCCTGAGCAGTGCAGCCCCTGCCCTGCCCTCCCTCAGCCCAGGCTGGTGCTGCTGGCACTCCAAGTGTTCCACACTGAGGCCTGGCTCCCAGAGCAAGCCAGAGCACATTTGTCCACAGCTGACCCACGCAGACCTGCACAACAAAGAGATGCAGTTACAGGCTCCCCCACGCCGAGGAGGCTCCTTTTGAAACCTTAGAAGTTCACTCATTTCCATTCCCCTTACAGGTCACCACTTGTACTGTCACACCCCTTGTCCTGCACCTGGCCTTGGGCTGATTCATTCCTTCACTGGGAGGATGATGATGCATCAAGCTCAGATCCTCAGCATGTAAAACAGGGATTATTTTCTCCAAGGGAGACCAGAGCCTGATGAACCACGAGTTTCACCCCCGTGATGTGAAAATGGAGGAAAAAAAAATTATGATGCACACTGAGGTCTGTTTTGCTTTCTGTAAAAGCCCCAGAACTGCCTTTCTATAGAAGGTGTAGGTTGTGAAAAATCAGGTCTGTGACATCCAGGCTTGCCTTATTCCTGCAGGCTGAAGGTCTCAGGGTAGAGAGGAAATTCCCTTTCACAGGGAAGGCAGGGATTCCCTTTTTGTCTTTGCCTCCTATGGAATGTATAAAGCACTGTGAAGTCCATGAAAGGCTTTGAGCTGCTCCTCTGAAAGAAGCTACAGAACAGCACTGCCACTAAAACATCTGAACAGGAGGAAAACCACAGAATTATGCTGTACTTTCCCTACTATTATTTACTGCAAAGTCCAGACCACTATGACAAAGCCAAGGACAGGTGACAGTATTTGCTGGTCTCCACACAGCAGAAGTTTGGGACCAGCACTGCTTCATTTTCCTCCCTGTGAGGGTGGGGAGGGCCTGGGATGGAATTCCCAGAGCAGCTGTGGCTGCCCCTGGATCGCTGGCAGTGCCCAAGGCCAGGCTGGACACCCTGGGGCAGTGGAAGGTGTCCCTGCCATGGCAGGGGTGGCGCTGGGTGAGCTTTAAGGTCCCAAACCATCCTGTGCTCCTGTTTCCCTGCCCATGGGCACATTCCATGAGTGGCTCACAGCATCCTGAACTGCTCCTTGCTCCTGCCCAGACACTCTGGGAGCCTTGGAAAGGAGAGCACAGACAGATGTACCCTTCCCAAAACGTGCACCTGCACCTTGCCAAGAAGGGCTGGCACCTTCTGGGGAGCTTGTGAAGGCAACAGGACAAACTCCAGGTAGCCTGGAGGAGGAGGGGCAGCAGCATCTTAATTATGCTGAAGTGAAACCTGGTTTTATCAAAACTATAAATAATAAATGAGCCATTGGTCTTCATCTGCTGCATGATATTTCTGGAAAGGTTGGTCTCCTTTGCAGAGGGGAAGATGTGCAGAGGTGTTCAGTCCTTCTAAGTCTCATACTTTGACAGAAGTTCCCATTTTCAGCAGCACAAAATTAAGTGATGTTTCCTCCAACAATTTTTCAAAACCCTAATCAAGATTTCTTTGCAATGCTTACTACTGAGGCAAGGAAAAACCACAGCACACCTTGCTGTGAGCCTGTTTCTGAGATGCTGCTGTGATTCTGCACCTGCCTCTCCTCAGCAGCAACTCCTTGGTGCAGCTTTTCAGGAGTAAATCTCACCTGATAATAGAGGGTGCCTCCTAAATAACTGTGCCAGCACGGCAGGCACTGGGGAGGGAACCTGCTTTCCACTTGCCTTTCACCCTGTTGCCCCAGATAATGGATTTAGAAACGACAGCAAATATCCAGACACAGGAATCTAGTCCAGTTATTTCCCCTTCCTCCATTTCTTGGAAGGACAAGCTGCTGTCTCTGAGCTTTCCCTCTGCTGCCTGGGAAGGTGCATTAGGATGGAGGCACTGAAGCAGATTTTTGGTTATATACATAAACAGAGTTGCCAAAAAACCAGGGCATCAATAAGTGAAATGCTGCCTCCAGTTGTGCTTGGTTCCATTTCACACTGGCCTCTGCTCCAGCACAGGTCAGACACTTATCCAAGGGTTGATAGCTCCTGAATTATGCATGTGTGGAGCAGCTCAGAGGCCTCTCAACACCCCCTCTGTTCCCTCTGCTCTGCTCTGAGCCGTGGCCTCTGCAGGTTGAGTGCACTGCTCAGCCCTGCTGCAGTTCCAGGAACCATCAGCCACTCATTTTCACACTCTCCCTCTTCAACAACCTCCACTGGACCATTTACAGTCCAATTTATGAACGCTCCCTTTTTGTTCTGACCCACACTCAAAGGACTTTCTACCCAATTTATTTTCCTTCTGCCTGCGGAATTCCAAAGTTGTCTCACAAAAATCTGCAAGTCCTTGCTTATTTAGAGCACAGGGACTGCTGATAGAGGAAGTCCCATCAGGACACTCACATTTCCTTTCCCTGTCACAAAAAACGCCTGATCTGTCCTGTACTCTCTGGCCAGTGAGTGACAGAAAGGCAGAACTCTCTCTGTCTTGGACAGAATGAGGTTTCTACCCTGGTTTCATCTGCAGTGAAATGGAAAAAATGTTCCTGAACCACACAAACTTCCCACACTCACCCCATCAGCATCGTGCTCTGCACCAGCAAGAAATAAATCCTTGATCATCACTTGCTGGGAAGAACTTGAGTGCATTCCACCTGGCTAGGGCAGGAAACACTCCCTGCCAGGCTGGGGGCTTTCCTCACCACATATTTAATTTCTCCTACACCCGCCTCAACCATCCACAAAAAAAAAAGTGTATCCATAAAGTAGCTGAGCCCAAGGTAACTGTCTTGCTGTCTGATAAAATTAAATACATGAATTTTTCTCTAGGTATGGTGGAGATGAAGGATTTTCTCCCTCAGCCTGCAGCCATGCACAAGATGTGTCTTCCTCTGGAAGCTGGTTTCACATGGTGGCTTAGATTTTCCCACTTTGTATCTAGCACCATTTGAAATCAGTGTTCTAGGAGCAAGAATTACAGCGTGGGAGGAGACCAAGCACCTGCTCACTTCAACAACATCCTCTGCTCCTTAAATCAGCCCCTTTTCCAAAGGTTCTTTTTTTTTTTTTTTTTGCCAGCCATCCACTTTGTAACACCATCTGATTTCTAGACACTTCTCCAACCACTGTGTGCACCCTCCCAAGGCAGGGCCACACCAGCACAGCCTCCTGCTCGTGTACTTCTGCTCAATAAACAATGGATTTGAGTTCAAGGTGTCCAGAGTAAAGTGATCCACAAGTTGCATGAAAACCAACGTGGTACCTCTTGTACCTTGACAGGCAGAATATGTTTGACACCCCAAAAAATAGGATCAGCTTTTCATTTACTGCCTCAGAGCAAAAGGATTTGCACCCTCTGCCTGGGGACTCCATCACCACAGGATCCTCATTCCATAGCTCTGCAAATACACAAATTCCTCCAACAAAGTGACCTCAGCAGTCAAACACAGAAGGGCCTTCAGCAATCCCAAAATCCCAGACTGGTTTGGGTTGGAAGGGACCTTAAAGGTCATCCTGTTCCAACCCCTGCCATGGGCATTGTGAAGATGCCACACAGCTCACACAGAACCTGCTCCTTTTTCCAGAACCATTCCCCAGCACACACAGAACCTTCTCCTTTTTCCAGAACCATTCTCCAGCACACACAGAACACAACTCCCTTTTCCAGAATCACTCTCCAGCACACACAGAACCCAACTCCCTTTTCCAGAATCACTCTCCAGCACACACAGAACCTGCTCCTTTTTCTAGAATAAATTTCCAGCTTGCTGCTGCTCCCTCCCAGCAATATTTCCCTTCTCCAGCCCTGCATCCCAACCTCTAAAATGAAGCTGAACTCTTTTTTTTGCCCTCCCTGGTGTCCAGCGTGTTCCCAGACACGGAAAAGCCGATCCCTGTGTGGATGAAGGTTTGATCAGAGCACTGAGTAGTCATCTCTAAAGAAGGCATAGCTGCCATCTACAAGAGGATCCTTCTCTGAGCCAGGAAAACGTCTCTTACACAGGCTGACCGATTTCTCTTGGTGTTCAGAGTCTCAGTTTTTGTCTAGCACCATTTGAAATCGGTTATGATGTAGGGGGAAAAGCAACAGCAATGGGAAACTTCCTTCCCTCACCCCCCAAGTCACAAACAAACCCATCCAGAGCACGGCCTGGCCTCCCAAACACCTCTGCTCTGTTGTTCTCTGCAGCTCCCCCCCAGGCTGAACATCCTGCACTAAAGGAGGACAGTCAGCATCCCCTTCACGTGAGGAGGGGATGCCTCCAGACACAGAAGCATCTCTTCAAACATAACTCAGCTTCTTCAGCTTGAGCAAGAGCCAGGGCCTGGGTGTGACACCACAGCCACCCAACCTTCTGACCACTTTACTCCATGTGCTGTTTGTTTGCCTTAACCTGTTCTTTACACAGATTTTTTTTTTCTTTTAAATAAAATTGTGTGCTCTACGCTCCTGGGCTGTGTCTCAGGTAGAGAGATCACCTGATTCCCTGCTGGACAACACCCAAGTGCTGCAAGTCTCTTCATTTCAGCCCTAGCTCCATTTTCACCACCCTCAGAAGTATTTGGATTCAGAGAAATCAGAACGGTTTGGCTTGGAAGGGACCTTAAAATCATCCAGTTCCATTATTAATTAATACTGATTTAAAGTGTGACGCCGAGATCCCACCAACCAGTGTCACTTCACATTATTTAACCCCAACCCAGGTAACTCTGGACCTGTTTTGTTACTCCCACTGCCCCTGCCACCAGTAGATGGCAACAACACGTTTTTATTCCGTGCAGCCTTTCCCTTAGCACAGAGCTCACGTCTCTTTAATTATCAGTTCCAGACTCTAAAATGAAATAATTCATGCAGCACTGAGTTTCAGGAAAAACAGCACAGGACTCACGACAATTAGGCCAAATCAATTTGTAGTGCTGGAGTCAGATTCACTGAATCACAGAGCAGAATCCCAGAGTGGTTTGGGTTGGAAGGGACCTTAAAGGCCATCCCATCCCACGCCCATGGGCAGGGAAACCTCCCTCCAGGAACTCTGCTTATCCCACCAGTGCTCACTGCAAACCCAAACTCCACAGGGGAAAGTTCTGCCATCATTTCCACACCAAATCACTTCTGAGTATCACAACCACAAACTGGAAAAGAAATGCAGCATGAGAGGTTATTTTTTCGATTCCACCCTCTGGGAGGCTTCACTCTCTCAGGCAGCTGATCCACACATGGCTTTGCCACAGAAGTTCTGCACATTTCAAGTGTGAAACTCACACAATTCCTAAATCCTTCACAGGTCACCGAAAGCCACCAGAGCTGTATTCCCTAAGGATTTATTTGTCACACACTGGACAAAAGGGCCAAAACACCCCCTGGGCTTTGCCTCAAGTGTTCCACCAGAACAGCCCCAAGAGAAACTTCCTTTTCTCCATCAACTTCTCACCGATTTTTCCAGGAATATTTTTTTTCCACTGTAAAATTTTGGAGGTTCTGGGAAATTCTCTGCAATTCTGAAAGGAAACCCCAAAAGGTGCTCAGCAGATTAAAACCCATCCCCTGCACTACCACTGAGTAACTCTGTGCACAAACTGCAAACTTCCATCTCAGCAGTTTCCACCTGATGTCTGGGACATGAAAAATCATCTGGATAACAATGGGAAAAGAGCTGTTGCTCAGCACAACGATGAATGAAAGACAAACACTTACTGCTAAATAATTTAACGTTTTTATTTGGAATATTACAAATCTTTGCTAATCTTTACATCCAGAGAGAAGAGTAAAAACAGGGCCACTTTGTACAGTGATTTCACTTCCCAAGTAATCACATTCCAGTGTATTTCAGCACGTTGCAGATGCCACACAAAGCAAGCTGAGCTCCTGACCACCAGCAGCAGCACACTCAGCCCCAGTCACACACCCCAGTGTTTACCAACAACTCTCAAACTGAGACACCAGCCAGGCCATGAACAGCAAATCCCTCTGCAGAGCCAGAGCCCCTTTCCAATAACCACAGCCTATTGTGAACTCCAACAATACGACTGCTGGGATTGTCCCAAAAAAGCCCCATCAAGCCCTGAACAGTTTCTGTGCCACTCCAGCAATCTGTTGATGACAGGGAGAGCAGTGCCAAGCAGCCACAGACAAGCCAGAGCAGTTTCAGTGCTGCCTCAGGCATCTAAGTGAGGCTATTTGGGTTGTCTGTGAAAATCAGAAGCTGTCTGTGTGCTGACAGTGAGATTCATGAAGCTATAACCTGTTCCAGGCAAGATTTGGGGTTTGCTGAGGGAAGAGAAGCAGCAGTGAGTCTCAGCTAATGGCAAACAGCGTGGTGGGAGCTCCTGGAGTCAGAACCTGGACTAAAACATTTGAGGAACAAGCAGCAAACAAGAGACCACCACATCTACCAGCACTCACACAAACTGAACTGCTTTGGATTGCCTTTAACATGAAAAGTGAGTGACAGGGAAAAGCTTCTGCTCCTAAACAGGAATCTGATGCTAAATCCAGCTTTTCAGAGCTTGATTTAACACCCCAGTCTGCAGCCAGAGGTTAGAAATGTGGAATATTGTGACTTGAAGTAAAAAAGCAAGGAAGGTGGATCACACAGCACCCGTTTCTATCCTTGAAAGCAACAGAACATCTCCAGGAATGACATCAAGGCTCACTAAAATCAAGCACCCCAAGGAAACCTCCACTGTGCTCATGACAGGACAGGGCCACCCCTGAGCTCTCAGCAGCTCCTTTAATCAGGGACCTCCTGTCAACAGGCAGGGGATGCCTTTGCTACAGAATCCTTCAGTTTTCAGTTCCAACAAAATCCACTGCAGTCTTTGGGAGATTATAGCAAAGAATCAGATATATATATGGCTTTTTTCCTTCTTAAAAGCAAGGGAGAAGCTATAAAACTGTGATTTCAAGGCACACTTTAATTCATTATATATATATATATACAGCAACCAGCTTTGGCAGACAAAGAGGTAGAGTATATAAGATCTTAATTGTGATAAGTTTCCAAAAGACATTGCCTTAAAGGGCACCAGACTCTTCAAGGGAATGAGCAACAACACATTTCAGAGTGCAAAGGAAACAACAGAACCATCTACACCACCTCAACTGCAAAAAAAGGGACAGGAAGGACAACCAGGGCTGAGAGAGCAGAGAGAAGGGAGAATATTGGACATGTTGTGTAAGCAAAGAGGTGGCACTGAGGGCAGCTGGCACTGGGACAGTGACAGTGACATTCCAGCAGTCCCACAGGCTCTGGCACGCCACAGGTGCTGCCTTTCCCCCAGCTCAGGTGCACGGGAGGACAGGGAGGGGCCCGGGAGGCAAAGCAGGGTCTGTCTGTGTTAGCTACATGCACACACACTTTCTATCCTATCAAGCATCTCCTCCTGCAGGTCACCAGCAGAGCAAGACACAACACAAGGGGAACTCGTGGACAGCAACTCAAATCAGTCATTTTCCAGCTCTGACAGGGATATTCCACTGCAGAGTCCCTCCCACACCCCCCCAAAAAAAAGTCAGTCATGGTTTATACATCCTATATTCGGCAGAACTGGGGGTGCTCTCACGTTTCCTACAAACAAAAAAACAAGTCAAATCAGAGGTTTTTACATGGCAAGATGTTTTACATTTACACTGAAAGCACATCCTTAGTTTTCTCATTAAAGCCACAGGAAAAGGCACTAACTGGGTCATTCTTTAGCCTCTCTTTAACTGCTGGACTGAGGAGATTTTAGATTCATTCAGCTCCTGAGCTGTCAGAAATGACCCAAGGAGTAGCAGAGCCTTGGACCCAAAGGGATCATTTGAGGTGATGACTGATATTACCAAAAGCTAACACCAGAACAGTTACAGGATTCCCATTACTCCACCAGGTGCACCCTGAAATTCATTTTAATTACAGTGTGTTGTTTAGTACACCTTTTCTAACCAGAAATGAAATATTAGTTGGTGTAGATTTTGATTCTGCAGTCCACTGACAGAAACTTTACTTAAACATACAAGAATTAAAATTCACAATGAGATTCTTATAAATGTCCCAAGTTCTTGACTAACTCCTGTTTTGCTTTAACAGAACACCCACCCCATACCAAACCTCAGTGCTAATACTCTAAGTCTTGAAGGAGTTCCACATTCCATAAGAAAACCTCCAGAATTACCAATATTTTCACACACGAGGCCAGTAATTTCTCTTATCATGTGTAAAGGTAAGATTGGAATGAAGAATTCTATTCTATCTCCTGATTCCTTTATTTTCCTCCAAAAATAAGCCATACTAATCCAGAAAACAGATCCTGTCTTAATTAGAAACATCTTTCTTCAGAGTGAAGATGATATTCCTTAGTCTATACATTACTTTGGAATAAACTCCAAGCTTAATCTTCATATAAAAAAACTCACCAAAAATACTGAAAATTCACTTTTCTTTACAAGCCAACAAAATCAAGACTATGAATGACACATGAAAAGACCTTTGCATTAAGCTGGAATAAGAGAACCCATCACCTCCTCAGAATTTGTGCAATGGAGAAGAGCAGCGAGAAAAAAAAAGATGCTGGTTTAAAAAATATTTATAGTTCCATCTCTGTTGAGACAGCAGTGACAAAATCCTGGCAAGGAACAGCCAAACTGAGCTGTCCTGTCTGCAAAGTGCTCTGCTCAAACAAGGATTGAAGAGGCAGATTTTGGAAGAGCTTGTTTGACCCCACACAAGAGCAGGAGGAACCCCAACTCTCACCACATGCACCTCACTGGACTGAGATGATTAGGTTAAAATAAAGGAGAGGACAAGGATTAGGTTAAAATAAAGGAGAGCTGCAAACAAGCCACTGCATTTTGATCCTTTTCAGGGCTACGGAACTCTGAATTTGAAACAGAAATCACCTTTTTATAAGAAGGTTTCAAAAGATCTTGTCAGACCCTTCATTCATTCTCTTCTAGAAAGCAAAAATGCAGATGAATCAACGTTTGTGAGAGATGTGATCAGGTTTTCTCTGAAGGGGTGCACAGCTACTTTTAGAGTTTCAGTGCCCAAAGGTGGTTTCCAGCTTCTAATTACAGGGAATTAAACTTTTAGCTAAGGAAAGTAACTGACCACTGGGATGGGTGCAGAAACTCTGCTGAGTATTGTAGGCTACTGCATACATGTGGTAAATATGCTACTCATTCTTCAAACACAACACCAAGAAAAGTGATTTACAGTCATTGGAAGCTCTTAGTGACAGTGCTAAATGAGAATTCTTTATGCATTATATCGTGTGCAGTATTGTGTCCAGTTCTGGGCCCCTCAGTTTAGGAAGGACATTGAGATGCTTGAATGTGTCCAGAGAAGGGCAACCAAGCTGGTGAAAGGCTTGGAAAACAAGCCATATGAGGAACATCTGAGGGAGCTGGGGTTGTTTAGCCT